>JAJJMB010007708.1:68562-103641 GCA_023531105.1 Papaver atlanticum
CAAAGCATAACCTATCTAATTGAATCACAACTAATTAGGAAAAATTATGCAAACAATTAAAATTCTACAAAGTAGTGATTGAGTGAATTATAAAATACAAATTAGAGAAAAATAGAATAGTTACCAATTATTCATGCATAAATAGCTTCCTCCGTGCCTTGATTACGCGAGAATTAGCTCATCATTATCATGAAAACATGCTCAAAATTCATCTTTATTAATGCTCAAAAATGGTTCACAAATGATGAAATGGGAGAAAAATGAATAAAACCGGGTTTTGCAACACTTATATTTGTTACAAAATCAATTGTTACAGAAAACGATAAAGGAATACCGTCACTGGCACTGTTGAAGAACGACGGTCTTTAAGGGTCTTATGTTCTTCGTACCTTCTTCACCAGCAGAAAAATTGTTTTTCCTGTAACTTTTTTTTCTCGATTTTTTATGCTCTAAACGTCTCCCTATTCTCCCCCTAAACTCTCTCCCTCTCTTCTGTGAGTCTCCTAAAGCCTTTATATAGTCACAGGATCAAGAATAAATTCATAATAACCCAAAAATATTCTCGATATCCAACCATTAACTCATGAATATTTTCTTTTATGTTTTACGTTCTTACGCATCTTTTCGACGTATACACGCTCCAGAACTTCCTTGTTTGACTCCACCACACTTCTGCAGCAACAAAACTCCATCACAACTCAATCCATGCACGTTCAAACACGCTGTATTCCGAGGTTGAATATTTTCTTCCCGACGAAAATTCACCCCAACTGAACGCATTAGAACACTCATACCACCATTGTTTTGGCATATCACGTTCATCCCAATCAAAATCAATGATTGAATCATACTGAAACTCCTTCAAAAATAAAACAGAAAATTCCGCAGAAAAATGAAATTTTTTCCCGCCAAAATTATATTTCAAACGATGAAGAAGGGTGTAGTGCCCTGAATCCAAAACGCGGGTGCCTTTAGTAGATCGGCTGCCTTGGGGGCGCCCTTATCCATTTTTAGGGTGCCTTTAGTAATTTTGGTGGGTGCCTTTAACACTTTTTCTGGGGTGTTTTCAACACTTTTTCGGGGTTCCTCCGGTGTATTTCTAGGGTGCTTCCGGTGCATTTCTGGGGTGCCTTTAGTACTCTATCCTGGGGTGTAAAACACCACTTTA
The DNA here is from genome assembly GCA_023531105.1 of Papaver atlanticum. Classification (NCBI taxonomy): domain Eukaryota; kingdom Viridiplantae; phylum Streptophyta; class Magnoliopsida; order Ranunculales; family Papaveraceae; genus Papaver; species Papaver atlanticum. The sequence goes on from JAJJMB010007708.1 coordinate 69,731, forward strand.
CGAGCCAATTTCGTCGCAAGAGCTTATTTCTCTAAAAATACATACAAAGACATGAAATACCAAAATAAATACAAAATCGAATACTAACAATATATACAATTGAGACATATTAGACACAATAATGCGTCTATCAGTTGGGTAGTGAACAGCTTCCTGCTTTGAAATCTTTGCAGCTCTCAAAGTCTTGATGGTGACAGTGTTGAAATCAGAATCCGTGTCAATCAGTGTGCTGTCAAACTCGACATCCTTTAAGTGAGCGGTGGTTAGGAGTCCCATATTGCATTTGTTAGTTGCGCTTCCTAGGAAAGATTGGGGTTTGGGAGCGGTTTCCCTAACTGGAAACAGACGCTCGCCTGATATGACACGGTTGAGGGCTCCAAACATGTCTTGATGCTGTGCCTTGGAGAAATACAGAATTTAACATAAATGTCTGGAAACGCAGGTTTTTCAGCAAAGAACGATAGATGGGAACCATACCTTTAATGCATGACTCCACCAACTGTTGTTCGGTCACATTTGGTTCGTGACAATCTATTGCTTGAATTCTGAATCTATTGACATAATCATTTGGATGTTCATTGTTTCGTTGAAAATTCTCCCTAAGTCCGAGAAAGTGATTTGCTCAGACACGAAGAAATCCTTCTTGTAGAAAGCGGTGACCATCTCGCACCAGTTGGATATGCTGTTTGGTGCGATATTATTGTACCAGGTATACGCTCTTCCTGTAAGCGACTTTGAAAATTCTTTCAGGCGGAGGACATGATTGTATTCGTGTTCTCCCAAGGATTCCAGAAAACGAGAGATGTGTTCACAAGCGTTACCAGTGCCATTATAGAGGGAAAACTGAGGAGAGGAGTATCCTCTCGGGAGAGGAACTCTTTGCACATCAGGAGGATACGGAGGTTGGTGCTGGTGCATGTCCACCAGATTTTCTTTGCCTCGATTTTGGAGGAGACGCTCCAGATCCTCACGTGTGATGAAGTTGGACGGCTGATTCCTTTCCCGTGAGCGTTCAGGAGCAACACGAACTTCCTCATCTATGAAGGCACGCCCTATTGAAGCGCTTGCGCCAGGAGTGTTAAAATTACTCCTCATTGGATTTATGGGTTGACGCGGCTCTTGTGGTAGTCTCTCCGTTAACGTCTTGAGGAAAGTGAGTACCTCTTTCCTAGTCGTAGCCATGTCCGTCTGATCCTTAGCGAGAACTTCTTGTCTTTCCATCAAATCGACAACGGTGATAGGGGGTTGGCTTCCTATGGCTCCACCGGTCTCTCGTCCCGATGAAGAAATGGTGGCAGCCCTGGTGACAGTTGGAGGTGTCATGCTCGAAGAAATATTAGGAGTAGCAGCGGCTCTTGCTCTGGTAATAGGAGGCGTCATGCCAGAGGGGATGCTTCCGGCGCTGCTGGTGTTAGTGTTAGATGATGTAATACCATGCGATGCGTTGACTGTGTTGGCAGGCGGTACATTGGTGTTAACAGCAGGGATATTGGCACCAGGAGTGTTATCAGCGCTAGTAGCATCAAGATTGGTAACTGACCCAGACCTAAGATCTACCATCTTGAATTTGAGAAAATTTAAATGAAATTGAAAATTGATCTTGCAACCGAGAGATTAATCTCCTACTGTGGTCGCCAGTTGTTTTGGGGTAAACACTGATTCTGATGTTTTTGGTAAATTTTGGTGTATTGATGAGAAACGAATTCAAACCCTAAACAAACGCACTGCACGGGAGTGCTTTTAGATTCGAGAGATCAATCTGTAAGACTCTGGCCTAAACCAAGAAATGGTCGTTCCATATTCAATTCGGTAACAAAGTGAAGGAGAAGGGTTGATCTTAGGGAGGGAAGCGAAGAAGGTGTTTGAGATCAGAATGTTGAATTATGAAGGTGTGGCTGTTTTATGACCTGTATTAGAATATGGTTTCTGGATACTTGTGTTGATAAAACTTCTGTTCTATGTTGAAATAGGTTGAAATCATATTTATACAAGTCATTGAGCGCACCCTTGATCTCGTAGGAAGTGGAAGCAATTAAGTAGTGGAGAAGTGGGGTTGTATAAAAAGTGGTGATCACCACGTTTCCATTACGAGGGAAAACTTGGTCACACTTTCACCCACTACTCTCATTGTTGTTAACCGTCCATCCTCTCATAACACTTTCTCGTAATGGGCGCGTTGCACGCCGCACGCTGTAAACCGCCAGACCAATACCCCAGGAAGCATCCCCCAGTTTGTGATATGTTTGATATGAGTAAATGGGTGAATTCATGAGACTCGCCACTAAAAGCAGCACATAGTGCTTTTAGGTCAAATAATAAATTATTTATGAAATCAATATTTATAAAACATCGCTTATGATCGATGTATATAAAGCATCGGTTTTAAACAAGCAGCTGAAAATAATCGATGTACAGGAACATCGTTGTTTTAGAGCTCGTTCAAATTAGTCGCGAATTGAACGTCTTAAAAAAGTAGCATGACCGGCCACCTTTGGGCGATCGTTTGGGAACCCTATGGGTGAGCTACCACTTGGTCGATCGCTCCATGTGGAAGAGGGGTGGCCGATGATCACAGTGTTACCTTGTTGGCCTCCTGAAAATAAATCTAAACCATCCGACTAGGCTAGCGAAGTTGGATGGACGAGATGATTTGCGGCAGTTGCGTACTGCCATTGGATTATGCAAACATCGCGACCAGCCTCTTTTGGGTGATCGGTCGGAGGCCATATGAGCAAGCCGTGGCTTGTCCGATCGCTCCTCATGGAAGAGGGGTGGCCGGTGATCATAGTGCCACGCTGTTGTCCATCTAGAATCTGACCTAAGCTGTTCGACCAAGCTGGCGAAGATTGACGAACACGATCAATTTGCGGCAGTTGCATAACGTCGCTGACTTAATTTAGGGTTTAAAGAGCGCGCAATCGCCCTACTTTGGGCAAACGGTTTGACGCTCTCTTGGACTGCTATGTGTAGTTCGATCAACCAGGTATGGAGATGGGTCTCTGGTGAACGCGTCAGCACCTCCTTGATCATTCGAAGGAATATCTAAGCCGTCTAACTATGCTATCTAAGTTGGGCGGTCGTGATGTTTTTTGAGACCGCTTTTACCGGTCTTAACTCGTTTGAGCTCATCTTTCAACAGCGCGATCACCCATGTTAGGGTTAGCGTTCAAAGGCGTTACGGTTGTGCTAGATGGAATCCGATCAGTCGGGATGTTAGTGGGACCGTCGGTTGTCATCATGATGATCGCCTAGTTCCGCTAGGAGTAGGCTAGGCCTGTTGAATTGTGTGGCCAAATCGTGTGGCCGTGATCGTTTTTTAACACTGATATGGACAGTCTAGATTTTCCTTAAGGAATTTAAACGCGTTCGATCGCGCTAACTTTTAATTAAAAAGTGTGTAAACACACTGATCTCTTTATCAGAGAGTGGTGTAGCGTTTTCATGCAGGTCTCAATACTGACATTTCGGGAGATTCATGCTACTCCACTGCGAGTGAACATTAATCATCATGTCATGCCAATATTGAGAGTTCGGCTGGGAACATAGCATAGGAAAATACTAGGCAGGTCATGCATTAGTGAATAATGCAATAGGTTAAAATTTACAGAATATCTGGGATTGTTGCTTCACGCACCATTCTGGATAAATTTCATAAATATGTTGAATTGCTAAATACATATGTAAGTGGAGAGGTTTATGCACTCATCACTTTCAAATGGCTTTTGTTCCTTTTCGGGATGACAACGTATTAAATACAGGGTTTCACGACTTTAGCCCTGAACCGAAAACCACCATCAACAACTATGTATTTGTGAATCATGGTTTAAGTCTTGAGTGTTACTGAACACCTTATAAGGCATATTTGACAATACGAACTATCATTATACAGGGTTCTAAAACCTGCACCATATTATATGTTCACCTAAGTAAATTCAAGGCTAACTTATCACATGCTTACATGAATTCCTAATAAGAATTTCATATAAACTGAGAAAGTTTTTGCTTGAATCTCAAGTTATCTTAGCTTTAATCAAGGCTACATAGAGCCTTTAAAATCTACAAATAAAGATACTCATGCAACATGATTTCTCAATCTCAGGCACTTATGTGTCCTAGTTGCTTGCTAGAGTGGTCCTCTATTAACTTAGGTTTCCTCTGCGAAACATAATTAGGTTACGACTTAAATACTTCACTTAGGGAATCATGAAGTCAGGTCAGACTATGTTTTACCTGATAGTTTTTGTATTCCGATCTTTTTCTTGTTGATCTTTGAGGTTTTTGTAATCTCAGATCAGGAACGAGATAGATAGAGATTGCAAAGTTCTCTTAGTTTCGGACTTTGTGATTCCCCGGGATAGATATCCAAAACTCTTCTTATTTAATCAGTTTAGATTATTATTGAGAGGTGGTTAGTAATCCATGCTTCTCAACTATTTGAGTGTATGTATTCCGGGTTCATGGGGTTTGTTAGACTTTGTCTATTGTAAACAGATTTCCAAACCAAGATCGAAAGTTCAAAAAGAAAATCAAATAGGCTTACCTATTAGAGGCATATTGGTATCAAAAGTCCTCATTTAGGTCGAAACAACTCTTAGGATGTAAAAAATGTCAACTAAGGGAATCAATTCCAAAGAGCCTTGCAAGGTTCAAGAGACGTAAGGAGCACGACTGTAATGACCCATCCCTCCACCGATACTGTCCTCACTTAGCCACTGCGGTTATCCGGCAGTATGGGGTTTTCAATGGGCACCGCTGCGGTAATCCAGCAAAAACTTCCCGGATGGTCACCTATCCCTGGATTACTCCCGCCCAAGCACGCTTAACTGTAGAGTTTTCTGCCAACTCTGGAGACAATTGTGCTGAAAAGGCCTCGGTGTTAGGAAAGGACAAATCATTACTTATATTCCATTCGGCCAACCACTACCGAATATCAGGGTATTACAATACCACCACCTTAAATTGGAGCCGTCCTCGGCTCCAGAATATATTCGCAGGACCAGATCTCCGACGTTACCTGCCCCTTATGAGAAGCACCTGGACCAACCCCGTCCAGCGTACCTTCCCACCCTCGGCAGGTGACCCATCGTCGGCACTGATACCATTTGTGATGACCCTTCCCTATTGTAATACCCACAAAGAGTTGTACAATTGATAGGTTATTTTATCAACAAAACTATAATAAAAGGAAAACACCAAGGAGGGATTGTTTGATTAAAGTAAAATAAAAGGAAACAAATAAGAACAGAAATAGATGATCAAGGAGTCATTCGCCGTTACCAAGCGTTAACAGAATTAGTGTACTTATCCATCTTTTGTCAGAATCATTCATCACCAACCGTAAAATAACAGCTAGGTCGGTGTTATCCCCAAAACTCCTTTTACCATGGATATAGAAGCTCTCCAATATCAAATTCTATTCGACTGAACCACCAAGTAGTAGCTCACTCAAGGTGTAATCCAATCGAACGCTTTAGGATTTGTGAATTAGGTTGATCCCAGTAGTTGAACTCTTAGCTCAAGGTCCTATTGCTGATGTTATCTTCAGTCGCAATTTCTCCACAGGATCCCTCTGCAAGGTCTCGCGATTTCTACTTGGGTAGAAAGTCAGTTGACGATTACTTATCTCATAATTTCTATTAGAGATAGAACAATCAATAGACTAATCTAGTATGCATCCCAGATCAATCTAGGAATCACTCATAAATAATAGATATGTTAAAGACAAACGATGATGATAAAAACTCCAAACAAACTTGTATAACTAATAAAGTTTACGTCTAGAATGTTGAATTCATCCTTAACCAACAAAGGTTTAGCTACTGATAATTACAAAGAGAATGGGTTCCCTCTAAAGGGGTAAACCCTAGGTTTTAATGTAAAATATGTGGGAGGTTGATATGTGTTTCCAAGGTATCTAGATGTAAAAATATTGTATTGAAGGTCTTCTTATATAATGCTCACATAGATGTGTGTTTCCTGGATTTAGAAGCCTAATCTTGTGCCAAATAACTTAGTTACGGTTAGCTTCAAACCAGCCGTAACTATGAAAAGAAAATAGTGTTAGAACTCCCAGAGTTACAGTTGGTCTCGAGTCTCTGAAATCAAAAGTCTATCTACTCTATCTCCTATTTGAGACAAAAGTTGTATAGCTATATAGACTTCGATTATACACATTTGATATTTCGAGTTGAGTTTAACTCGCTTACATATTTCTTGAAATATGTGCTTGTAAGCTTTCGCTTTAACCAAGTTCATCTGATATTCTTGACGAAAGTCAAAAGATGATAATGTCTTACTCGAGTAGTAAGACATGATCACATGATCATAGTGTTAAGGAATTAGGATACGAAGTATAACGTTTGTCTTTTGAACTTCGTATATATGACATCGACATAATCATATGAATGCTATTGTGATTATGTGTATGGGTAAAGGTGAAGATTTCATCCTAGGAAACAATGTTTACATTTGTTTAAAGGAATTACATTCATGAACTAGTTTTATGAATCGAAATGGAAATCGCTAGGATTATTGGTATTGTTATTCATTGCATATCTTTGGATTACCAATATGTGTTAGTTAGTAGAACCGATCATAACTTGTTATGTATCTTGGTATAACTAATCACAGTGCCTGATTTATGAATTGGTATGACTTTTATTAGTGTAACTGATCCTAAGTAATCACCTGAGATGGTATGATCGATATTTGTAATTGGTGTGACCGATCCTAGTAATTAGTGTGACAGATCACAAAAGAGTTGTGTAATCAATTCTTGTAATTGGTGTAACCGGTCCTAGTAATTGGTGTAACCGATCCTAGTAATTGGTGTAACCAATCCTAGTGACTTGTGTAACCGATCACAAGTAATACCATGAGTATATGGTAACCGGTCTTGGTAATTGATGTAACCGATATTGGTAACTGATGTAACCAGTCCTAGTAACTTGTGTGTTCGATCACAAGCAAACCATATTGAGGTAGAACCGATCCTTGTGTTTGGTAAAATCTTGAACCCATGATTAGTGATTTGATATTTGATAAATAACATAGTTGTCTTTGAATACAGATGAACCAATTCTAAACTCGTTTGGAAGTGTGGTATAAAACATTCCAAGATTGTAAATATGAAAGAGGATTTACAAAGAAAAGATGTCAACATACTTTGAACACGAACAATAACTCTTATCTATTATTGTTCAAAGATATTCCTTAATTACTCAAGGAGATCCCGGTCCGAAATAAATTAAGAATCTTTTAATCAAGGTTATTAGTTTTATATGCTTTAATTACCAGCAATTAAATGCATATCCCTAGAAAATAAAAATTGGTAATGTGCATTTACTAATTAGAGATTTTCTATTGAGAGATTTCGGAAAATTTGGACAAAGCATTTCCAGGAATTATGAAAACCGATTTGGGCATTTATTTCATATCTTAAGAATATTTCGGTTTTGGAAATTCCTTGGTGTCCAAACATCCTTGGTCTATAAATACCCAAGTTTGCATTTCTAGCAAACTATCCTAAGAGCCAGGCAAACTTCATCTTTTTGTTTTTTCTGGTGGATCCGTCTATCCGGAGAGGAAAGTACCCTAATTATGCGAAATCTCTTACGATCGCTCGTTTAAAGACTTCTGTGGGATCAAGAAGCTCTACGAGTACCGTTGGTGGGAAACTAGATAATTGAAGTTTATTTTAGTTTTCGATTGATTTGATTGACTAACGGTTGTTAAAATTTGATTACACCTAGTTTGTTTATTATTAAGAATCTTCTCTTCTGATATAAGATTCACTCAAACTAAATCGATGTGTCGAAGGGATCTTTAGAACTGTTTGTAGATCTAAAGAAATCTTGTGATAATCCGTTGTTAACAGACTCCGTTCTGTGCGTGATTGATCAGAAGAGATTCAAGTGGTGTTGTGCAGGTGTTTATTGAAGATTAAAGAAGATTTGAAGACAAAGAAGATTTCTTATTTGGTTTCTATATCTTTGGGTGTGCACAAACCTTGATCGGCTGGGATCCAACTAGAATCAGATTTATTCGATTTATTAGTTATGTAAGATCGGAATCACATTATAGTTTCTTGTTGGAATGTATATTGATTGATTGCAAATCTAAACTCTGCTACTTCGGTAGTTGTTGGATAAATTGATCTGACCAGGCAAAGGAGTTTATTTGTTAAACGGAAGAGCCTTTGCATATGACTTGAGATATCATCTGAAAGAATCAAGAGAGTTGTTACCAAACAGATTTGTTGTTCCTTTAATATTTGGAATACGATCCAAAGGAATTGTTTAAATGCGTGCACTTATTGAATGTCGGAAGCGCATGGATACTGAAGAAACTAAGTGAACTAGGGTTAGTTGCTTGGTCTCAACTATACGAAGTTGGTTTATATTTTGTATAGCGTCTTAATTCTGAGAGTATTCAATTCTGGACTAGGTCCCTGGGTTTTTCTGCATTCGCGGTTTCCTCGTTAACAAAATCTTGTTGTGTCATCTACTTTTCCTTTCCGCAATTATAATTGTTTTTATTATAATTTAAAGTAAATTACACAAACGTTAACTCCTGATTACTTGATAGTGATCCTATAGAGTTTGGTTAAGTCCGAACCTATTATCAAGAAATCACACTTTGATTGTTGTATTGTCTCGAACTCGTATCCATAGACGATCACACAAAGTGTGAATACCGATTTGTCGTATTGTCTCGACTTTGTCCATAGACAATCACTTTCGGTAAAAGGACTTATAGGTGGATAACTTAAAGATTGTGGTGTATTTGGGTACCCTCATCTTTTCAATTGGTATCAGAGCAGGCAAACACGAAAAGATCTAACAATCTTTGTTTGGTGCGATCCAACCTATAAGATATGATTCAAAATAAGAAAAGCAACACTAAACTTATAGAGAACTCAGCTAACGTACATCAAGATGGTAAGAATAAGGTCTCAGAAAATTTCAATGGAAATTGGTCTTTTAAGTCTTTTCGAAAATCAAGAAGAAAGTCTAAGACTGATAAGTTGATTGAGAATCAGGATCCTGATCAGAAAAGAATGAATCCAAAACTAAAGGAACATGTTTTGGATCCGACTCCAATCACTGGTGAAAAATCTTCTGTTTCTAAAAGAGAAAAGAAATTTGATTCACTGGTCTGCCCAAGTTCTGAATTTTGTAAAATGTTAGAAAGGTTTTTCAAACATGTTGAAAATTATTCAGAAGAAGGAAAAACCATTGACAGCCTAGATGATGTCCTAGAACTTATTGTTCAATTAAATGTAAAAATCTTTGAAGGAAAGCGAGAAACACTCAGTCTTCAAAATAATCTAGCAGATTATTTGGAACAAAAATTGGCCTTGTGCAATGAAGTATATCAGCAAACTTCAGAGTGTGAATTTCTTACTCAATCGCTGGAGCATTCACAAATAAGGAATAAGATCCTTATAGAATAACTTCTTACAGAGACGTGTCGAAAGGTATATCTTGATAAGTGTTTAGAAAAACATTTTCAACAGGGAATGGATACCTTAAGGGGACATATAGAATGTCTTGAACAAAAGACATATGCAATCTGTTTAATGGCAGATCAAGATCACACGGGTTCGAATTCAAAGAACATACCATCCTGGGCACAAGATGTAATCAAGGATATATCATCACGCAATATTCCTGATAAAAAGGATGAATTTGAAACCCACACAAGGGCACACGATCATGACCCTAAAGATAAGAAGGAAGATGTTACTCAAATAGTACTCGGTAAGGAAAAACCTTCTCACCCTAACACTTAAACGTGTTGGAAAGTGCATCCTTACAATGCCCAATCGTTTGATGTAAGGAAGCACAAGTATTTGGGCGTCTGGTATCCTGTTAATATCTCTTATTCAATATAGAGAGTATACACAATCTACCTGAAAATACTTAATTTGTTCTCATGTGTAGAAAAGTTGTCTTACAACAACTTGTGTAAATAAGATAAGTTTTCTTGCCTAAAGTATTTTTAGATACATGATCTAGAAGATCGATTCTTTCCAAAGAATCTTTATGATCCAATAACACATGAGATACGAAAATCTTTTCAAATCTGGTTAGAATTATGTATTTAAGGATGGCACCTATGTTTGGTATGTGTTAAAGAATTCTGTGGTATATATACTCATCTTGTTTGAGACTTATACTAAAGTATGTATCCTCAAACCAGATCTCAAGCTAAAATTCTGAAAGCGTTGAGTGGAATGGCTTGTGATGAAACTATTAATCTTGTTGGTTCCTTCAAGAAATCTGGTAGTGAGGATAAAGGAAAATAAATGGAAGATATGACTGATCTTCTTGTCCAAAACAGTTTGGATGCTAAGATTTATATTCTCAATCTACGTCAAATCCTCCTTAGTACTATTGAAACACATCACAGACAGGAGGCATTACTAAGAACTGTTATCCGTAACCAAAGGAAGCTGATTAAACTTTGAATCAGTAATAGGGAGTATGCTCGGAATGTTAATCGAAAGGTTAATGCTTTAGCATGTGAACATAATCAAGGTACTGTGTGCAGGATCTGAGAAATCAGTCGAGATGCTGTTGATGAGGATCCTGAAAAATTTGAGGAAATTGAAGATGATCTTTGAAAAATTTGTTTAAAGATCCCTTCCAAGAAAATAAACATCAGTTTTTGATTTATTTCAATTATTGTATAAGGTCTATTTCCGAATAAAACTATCTATTATTAATGAATAAAATTATTATTTTATAATTTTTCTTGTGATAGTTTTCCGATTACATAGCCTGCGCTTGAATGCTTTATATTATTGCTATGTGTTTATGGGATGTCTGATTTCGGTTTTCATAACCTAAATATTCGATCTCATATGATGTGAACCCTTATGGTTTGTGTGGCTTTTTGATTCAGCGGGATTAAGTTCTAGCCCATGTTGGTAGGCTTTATCAAAGGATCATAAGGTGTTCCGATTGAAACTCATATGTAAAAAGTCACAATGTGTTGAATCAATTTGTGTTTACATGAGTTGTGTTTAGAATAAACATATGTGTTTCGGGTTTTCAACTTTTGCTATTGGAACACATTATTTAAAACCGATTCAACCTTTCTCTGGTAAAGGTTGCTCTTTGTTGTTGTTGTTTTGTTCTTGCGATAGAATGACAACATAATGGGGGAGAGTTCTAACTTGAACTTGCGCTTAATGATATATCTTTCTGGGGAGAAGAGGATGCGGAATCTGAGGTAACTAATTTGTTAGTTAATCGTTTTCCTGTTTAAGAAAAGCCTGATTTTATTGCATATATTTTTCTTTTGCTTAACAAAAATTCGGTACAATTGATATATATTCCATTATGTGTGTATGGATGTGTGTGTGTGTGATTCAATTTTTTCCGATTAAGAAAAACTGTGTCAATTTATTTGACTTATTGTTTGATATCTTCTTTATTGTTTGGTATCAAGTGTTTTTGCTTAACGAAATTTCGGTGTAATTGCGGTGCTATAATGTCTATGTTTGTTTCAATTGCTTCCGGTTAGGAGAAATAATTGTGCAAGTCAATTTATTTGGTTTGTATGTATTGTTTATTGCTAAAAAAAATACAGGATCATTTGTTTAGTCCAATTCGATTCCGGATAAGAGAAACTAAATTAATTCTGATTTTAGTTAGACTTATCAAATTAAAGGATTCGGTTATTCAAGTCTAATCGAATGCCTTGACAAGAAATACTAGTTAACTAACCTAGTACTTTTCTTATCTAAAGTGAAAGGTCTAAGTTATTGTCTGAATAACTAGAACCTGGTGAGAAAAATAAAGTTAATTCTGATATTTATTTTGGTATTATCGAAATAAGCAATTGTATTTGTGCAATCGGTTTAGCAAGGGAACTAAGTTTCTTAGTCAAATTGCTATTAGGGAAAATTGCTAAGGGCAATTGTTTCCTTGATAACATATTAAAACAAAATTACTTGTAGTTTCGGTTTTGATATTGGTTATCTAAAATGGTATGTGAAACCTTCGTGCTTAAGTCTTATAGGTTGTACAAGTATTTTAGATTTGTAAGATCCTTTCGGTTTGACCTTTATTTGCTCGAACCTTGTTAATATTGTGACAAAAAGGGGGACAAATATATGGAGTCAACAAGTGATTTGTAATCACTAAGGAAAGGACAATTGTGCTTAAACGTTATATCTAACGAAAGAGTAAAGCATTGACTAAGGGGGGGAAACATATCATATTGCTATTGTAGTTATCTTGACTACAAAAGGGGAATAACAAAGATGTTCGGATTGAAAATCTACCTATCTTTCCTTTAGGGGGGGTATTAGCTTTGTTATTAAAATGTCAACAATGGCATTTATGGATTGAATATATGCAGGGTATTGTGCTGTTGAAACTTGGAATCAAGCGTATGTGTAATAAATTCTTGTAATTGGTTTATCCATATGTATTAAGAGTTTTGTCACTAAAATTGACAAAGGGGGAGATTGTTAGAGCATAGCTCGGTTAAACCCACCAAGCGTTGGTATGTCAAGTTTGGTTGTCATATTTTAGTGAATCAAAACTCATCTAAGAGTTGCTTGTTTATGTAACTAGAGACAACTTCGTATAAGATAGACTAGAAAGTCTAGGATTATGAGACATACAAGTATTACTCGAAGACCTGAAGAATGTGAAAAAGTAACAAGCTACAACGACGACATCATCCTTCCTATTGAGGTTAGTAATATTTGACTTGAACTGTTTCATTCCTAACGAATCTTTCAAGTCATGTTATATTGAAAACATAACTACGAAGATGTCAATGATTATACTCTAGTAGTAAGACATGAACACATGATCACAGTGTTAAGGAATTAGGATACGAAGTATAATGCTTATCTTTTGAACTTCGTATATATGACATTGACATAACCGTATGAATGTTATTATGATTATGTGTATGGGTAAAGGTGAAGATTTCATCCTAGGAAACAATGTTTACATTTGTTTAAAGGAAGTACATTCATGAACTTGTTTTATGAATTGAAAGGGAAATCGCTAGGCTTATTGGTATTGTTATTCATTGCATATCTTTGGATTGCCAATATGTTTGAGTTAGTAGAACCGATCATAACTTGTTATGTATCTTGGTATAACTAATCACAGTGCCTGACTTATGAATTGGTATGACTTTTATTAATGTAACCGATCCTAAGTAATCACCTGAGATGGTATGATCGATATTTGTAATTGGTGTGACCGATCCTAGTAATTGGTATGACCGATCACAAAAGAGTTGTGTAATCGATCTTGTAATTGGTGTAACCAGTCCTAGTAATTGGTGTAACCGATCCTAGTGACTTGTGTAACCGATCACAAGTAATACCATTAGTATATGGTAACCGGTCCTGGTAATTGATGTAATCGATCCTGGTAACTGATGTAACCGGTCCTGGTAACTTGTGTGTTCAATCACAAGAAAATCATATTGAGGTAGAACCGATCCTTGTGTTTGGTAAAAATGTGAACCCATGATTAGTGATTTGATATTTGATCAATCACATAGTTGTCTTGGAATACAGATAAACCAATTCTAAGCTTGTTTGGAAGTGTGGTATAATTGATTCCAACATGGTAAATATGAAAGAGGATTTACAAAGAAAATATGTCAACATACTTTTAACACGGACAATAACTCTTATCTTTTATTGTTCAAAGATATTACTTAATTACTCAAGGAGATCCCGGTCCGAAATAAATTAAAAATATTTTAATCAAGGTTATTAGTTTTATATGCTTTAATTACCACCAATTAAATGCATATCTCTAGAAAATAAAAATTGGTAATGTGCATTTACTAATTGGAGATTTTTATTGAGAGATTTCTGAAAATATTTGACAAAGCATTTCCAGGAATTATGAAAACCGATTTGGGCATTTATTGCATATATTAAGAATATTTCGTTTTTGGAAATTCCTTGGTGTCCAAACATCCTTGGTCTATAAATACCCAAGTTTGCATTTCTAGCAAACTATCCTAAGAGCCAGGGAAACTTCATCTTTTTGTTTTTTATGGTGGAGCCGTCTATTCGGAGAGGAAAGTACCATAATTAGGCGAAATCTCTTACGACCGCTCGTTTAAAGACTTCTGTGGGATCAAGAAGCTCTACGAGTACCGTTGGTGGGAAACTAGATAATTGCTGTTTATTTTAGTTTTCGATTGATTTGATTGACTAACGGTTGTTGAACTTTGATTGCACCTAGTTTGTTTATTCTTGAGAATCTTATCTTTTGATATAAGATTCACTCAAACTAGATCGAAGTATCGACGGGATCTTTAGAACTGTTTGTAGATCTAAAGACATCTTGTGATAATTTTTTGTTAACAAACTTCGTTCTGTGCGTGATTAATCACAAGAGATTCAAGTGGTGTTGTGCAGGTGTTTATTGAAGATTAAAGAAGATTTGAAGACAATGAAGATTTCTTATTTGGTTTCTATATCTTTGGGTGTGCACGAACCTTGATCGGCTGGGATCCAACTAGAATCGGATTTATTCGATTGATTAGTTGTGTAAGATCGGCATCACCTTATAGTTTCTTGTTGGAATGTATATTGATTGATTGCAAATCTAAACTTTGCTACTTCGGTAGTTGTTGTATATGACTTGAGATATCTTCATCTGAAAGAATCAAGAGAGTTGTTACCAAACAGATTTGTTGTTCCTTTACTGTTTGGAATACGATCCAAAGGAATTCTTCAAGTGCGTGCACTTATTGAATGTCGGAAGCGCATGGATACTGAAGAAACTAAGTGAACTAGGGTTAGTTGCTTGGTCTCAACTATACGAAGTTGGTTTTGATTTTGTATAGCGGCTTAATTCATAGAGTATTCAATTCTGGACTAGGTCCCGGGGTTTTTCTGCATTTGCGGTTTCCTCGTTAATCAAATCTTGCTGTGTCATTTACTTTTCCTTTCCGCAATTATAATTGTTGTTATTATAATTTATAGTTAATTACACAAACGTTAACTCCGTATTACTTTATAGGGATCCTATAGAGTTTGGTTAAGTCTGAACCTATTATCAAGTAATCACACTTTCATTGTTGTAGTGTCTCGATCTCGTATCCATAGACGATCACACAAAGTGTGAATACCGATTTGTCGTATTGTCTCGACTTTGTCCATAAAAAATCACTTTCGGTAAGAGGACATATAGGTGGATAATTTAAAGATTGTGGTGTATTTGGGTACCCTCGTCTTTTCAATTGGTATCAGAGCAAGCAAACACGAAAAGATCTAACAATCTGTGTTTGGTGCGATCCAACCTATAAGATATGAGTCAAAATAAGAAAAGCAAAGCTAAACTTATGGAGAACTCAGTTAACGTACATCAAGATGGCGAGAATAAGGTCTCAGAAAAGGTTAATAGAAATTGGTCTCGTAAGTCTTTTCGAAAATCAAAAAGAAAGTGTAAGACTGATAACTTGATTGAGAATCAGGATTGAGTACTATCTTCTTTAAGATTTGCTCGAGATTTAAACTCTGATAGGCAAAATAAAAAGTAGTCACAAACATCTTCGTCTCATCGTTTGTGATTCCACAATATCTTGTTTCGCTACCATATGATTAAGATTATTGTGAGGTGATTGATATTACTAGGCTGTTCTTTGGGAATATAAGTCTGGTGTATCAATTAGTTTATGTTCAACTTGATTTATCAAAAGATATAACAAAACTCTTAGGTATTTCTGTGGGAAACAGATTTATCTATCCGATACACTTTTCTGTGTGAGACAGATTGGTTTATCAAGTCTTCGACTTTGGGTCGTAGCAACTCTTAGTTGTGGGTGATGTTAAAGCATTGCTAGGTCGAACTTATAAGCGTTGCTATCTCAAGTTTGTTTGTCAAGTTTAGTAACCAAAACTACAAGTCTTGATTTCTAGTCTACTTATAGCTAAGTCTCGGATTAGGATAGAAAGTGTAGTTTACTTCACGGCGTTCATCAATTGAAGATTAAGAACTACTAAGGGGAGTTTGTAGAACTTCATTAACAAAAGGTATGTGGAGACTTGAACTCATCTATCACTCAAAAGTCTATCTACTCTATCTCCTATTTGAGACAAAATTCGTATAGCTATATAGACTTCGATTATACACATTTGATATTTCGAGATGAGTTTAACTCGCTTACATATTTCTCGAAATATGCATTGGTAAGCTTTCGCTTTAACCAAGTTCATCTTATATTCTTGACGAAAGTCAAATGATGATCATGTGAAAATCGTATGGTAACATCTTACATGATTTGTGTAAGACAGTCATTTGATGTAGACTCGAAATGTTTCGTATTGATCTATCGATCACTTGAAAATTGCTTTGAAGCTAATAGCTTGTGTGAGACAGCTATTGTCGTCTTCTAAGAATATTTCAATGATTGAAGTGGGAGTTTAGAACAATTAACCATGATTGGATATAACACATTATGTGTACTTGTATGCTAACTGTTGCAAGTTATTCCAAGTCCGGGAACCATAGTATGCATACCCGTATGCGTATTGGTTGGTTTAATGAAAGTCTGGGAACTTAGTATGCATACCCGTATGCGTACTAGTGTAAAGTTCATGTCCGGAATTTCAACTGAGTTTGGAAGGTATGCGTACCCGTCCGCATACTGGCAAACCCAAACTTAGTCCGGCCACTTAGGTATGCGTACCCGTTTGCATACTTGAGTAGGTTATGTTCTAAAATGGGTTTGTTCATGAACTAATACATTTATATATTAAGGAATGCAATCTTTTGCAAACCGTGGCTATAATGTTCATGAATTGATCCGAGTGAATCAAAATCGATTTTGCTTGAATTGTGTATTGTATACTTCTATGAGAATATAAACAATTAAACAACTCAAGAGCTAGTTTCATTTGAGTCATTTGAACTAGTTATGGTTAAGATGAAAAAGGTTGATATGAAAGTGTTCATATGGCTAACTTCGGTTAACTATTGTTGAGCAAACAAGGTGTACACGTTTAGGTACGGTTACTCATATCTAAATAAGGTCACTTTTCATTTATGTGTAACAAGCTAAGTTCGATCTAACGGTTGAAAGATATTATCTTGAGTCTAATCAGGTTTTTATCTAACGGTGAATATTGAATGCTTTGTTACCAAGGTAACATTGATTGCAAACCCTGATTTGAAGACTATATAAGGGAGATCTCTAGCAACTGGGAGACCTAATCCCCACACCTCCTGTGTGATACTAGTTGCGACTAGAGTCGATTCTCCTTTAACCTTAGGTTTTTTCCAAAACACTGTAGGTTAACGACTTGAAGACTTCATTGGGATTGTGAAGCCAGACCCAACTATTTTTTTCTGTAGTTGCGTGTTCTGATCTTGTTGTTTTCTATCGTGATTGAGTACTATCTTCTCTAAGATTTGCTCGAGATTTAATCTCTGATAGGAAAGATAAAAAGTAGTCACAAACATCTTCGTATCATCGTTTGTGATTCAACAATATCTTGTTTCGCTACCATACGATTAAGATTATTGTGAGGTGATTGATATTACTAGGCTGTTCTTAGGGAATATAAGTCCGGTGTATCAATTGGTTCCTGTTCACCTTGATTTATTAAAAGACGGAACAAAACTCATAGGAATTCTTGTGGGAGACAGATTTATCTATTCAATAGACTTTTCTGTATGAGACAGATTGGTTTATCAAATCTTCGACTTTGGGTCGTAGCAACTCTTAGTTGTGGGTGAGATCAGCTAAGGAAATCAAGTGCGTAGAGTCCTGCTGGGATTTAGAGGCGTAAGGAACGCGACTGTACCTTAATCATTGTGAGATTGGTTAGGGATCAACTACATTCCAATCCGAAGTTAACTTTGAGTAGGCTAGTGTTTGTAGCGGCTTAATACAGTGTGGTGTTCAAATATGGACTAAGTCCCGGGGTTTTTCTGCATTTTCGGTTTCCTCATTAACAAAATTTCTGGTGTATGTGTTTTTTCTTTTTTGCATTATATTTGTTTATATAATTGAAATATCAATGGTTGTGCGTAGTTCAATCAATTAGATAATCCAACCTTTGGTTGTTGATATAAATTGATTGACACTTGAACATTGGTCTTTGTTACCATTCAAGTTGTTTCTCATAATAATCAGGCTCATGGATTCTATCTGTTTGATTTGATGATTACATTGAGAAAAAAAGATACAACTCTTGGATATATTTCCATTGATTAAGTCTGACTGTCTAGTTGATTCTCTTGGAAATTATATTGGAGTTTGTCCATACAGATTTCCTAAACGAAATATTGGGTGTGGTTGTTAGACCCCCGCTTTTTCAATTGGTATCAGAGCAGGCAAACATGTTTAAGACCTTATAAGTCTGTGTTTGTAGCGATCTAACTCTATGGACAGTTGTGCTATCTCTGATAAACGCATCACCAGAAATAAAAGTTATGTTTCCATGAAATCTATTAAAGAGAAAGATTTGTCAATCTCGATTTTAGATGAACATTATGTTCAAACGAAACAGGCTTGCACTGATAAGTGTTACCCTGATTAACTTTCAAACGAGTCTGACTCTGTTGAAGAAAGGGAAGCAGCCAAAGAAAGTGAAATGATTATAAAACTTGTTAGAATCCAGGATGATAAAAACAATCGGTTGAAACACAAAATCAATGTTCTCATTGGTATAACAAGGGATCGTGTTCTTCAAATTAAGGCTCTTCATGAGGCCAAACTCAAGGAGAATGCTGATAGACGCATTTATGTGTCTATTTTCATCTCGATTTTCTATTTTGTTAGTACCCATTTTATGTACTTATTTTGGTATTTTATCTCTTTGTAGGTATTTTTGGAGAAATAAACATGTGTGGAAAAATTGGCTCGAAAAGTGGTTCTTGTGCTCGTGGGAGAGAATTACTAAAGGCACCCCTCATTTGGATAAGGGGCACCTCAATTACTAAGGGGCATCCTCTTTACTATTTACACCCGCGGCTATCAGCACCCAATTTTTGGATCGGGGCAGACTCCATCCCTTACAATTTATAATTCGAATTTGGCGGGAAAATACTTCACTCACCTGCGGAAACTGCTGGAGTGGATTTGATCGAGATTTTCTCGGATATTTGGTTTGAATTGGACTCTTATCAACCTGTTACACGTAATCAGGGATGGTAGCGTGTTTGGTTTCGAGAAACAAAGGTAGTTACGTGGACATCTAATTAAACAGAGGTTGGAGCAATACACGAAATTCTGTTGGGTTGGTTTTGGAAAGTTTGCGTGTGTATTCAGCGAGTTAGGCGTGATCTAGAACGTGTTCCCAATGAGTTGGGAGAGCATTGACGACAACAGGCGCGCAAAGAAGAGAAACATGGAAAGATATTAGCCGTATCTGCATGGTAATAAAACCGAATATACTTGATTGATTACGGAAGATTTTGAGGATTAATCACGAGTCCTGTGGTGTATATAAAGGCAGTTGAGGAGTAATGGAGGGGACGGAGAGTTTGGGCCAGAACAGAGAGTTGCAGAGTGACGAAAAATCGAGCTGCAGAGAATACTTTTTCTGCTGCTGCATGAGGAGGAAGAACGAAGAACATTGATGCCAGAAAACAGTCACATAGCTACAGTGACTGTGACACTTTATTTGTATCGTTCCTTGTAACAGTTATTTTGTAACAATTATAAGTGTCACAGAATCCGATTTTAATCATTTTCTCTCATTTTCATCATTTGTAAACACCTTTTGAGCAATGAATCCATATTTTGAGAGTGTCAACGACATGATGATCTAAAACCCAATCCTTGGGGCGACGGAATAAGCTATCTTGCCAATGAAAAAGTGGTAATTCTAATTATTTAATTTGTGTAATTTTTATTTATGGATTATTTTTCCTAGATTGAAAATAGATTTTATGATTTTTGTTAAAAAATTGTATTTTCTATTGATGGAACATGCTTAGCCTAGGGTTTTGATGTCCCGTGCTTTGGATTAACATTTGTTGTTTCTAAAAATCTACTTTTGCAATAGTTGAGAATCAAACTGAATGTGTGAAATTGCATGATTATAATTAGTATAACTTTGGAATTGGTAAATAGCGGAATCCTAGCCCCAGTCTCTCCATAATTTTCACAACACTTTTTTAATTGAGTTTGTTATTTTTATTTATAAAAATTAAGTCTAAAAAATCTGCTTTCACAAGTCTTGAACGAACCATCTTACTACAACACTGTAAAATAAAAATACCAACAATTTTTGGCGCCGCCGACGCGGACTTGTTTTTAGGTTTAGAATTTTAGATTTAATTTTTAGGTTTTGTTTTTGTAGTTTTTATTTTATTTTATTTGTTCTATTTTACGTTTTTGGGTATTTGTCTTTTAACTACAGATTTTGGATTTTGGAGCGAAAGAAAAAAGGATTTGCCAAAGCTTTTGGTGGTCAATTAAAGAATTTGGAGTAAAAAAGAAAAAGCGAAAAGAACGAAGGAAAAAAAAACATTATTTTATTTCTTTAGATTTTTTTTAGATTTTAGTTTTATTATTATTTTTTTAGATTTTTTCTTTAGAAATTGTATTAGGAATATTTTTTTTTTTTTTTTTTTTTTTTGCACTTTCCTTTTTGAACGTTGGACTTTGGACTTTGGACATTATTTTTTATTTTTAAACCCTAAGGAAGGGTAATTAAATAGAAACTGTTTGCAGAGAAGGACGGCAATTACGATATTGCCTAGGCCCCTCGGGTTCATACACTGACATAGGAGTCGGTGGCCCGAGTCGACTTCAGCGGTTCTTCGCCCGTTTGGTACGGGAGGTAAGTTTATCTGAACACCCGCGAATCCCCTGTCAGCGGGTTTACTGTCTTCCTTCGTATGCTTATATGTTGAGGACTGAAAACTGTTTAATTTCCTAGTAAAGGGCAAGGCCTGGCCATACAATATAAGGGTTCGGATTTCATCACCGTTCTCTTCTTGCCCGCCTTAGGAACACACAAACTATGCGAACATAAGCTTAAAATACTGACTAGAACGAGACGATAGGGTAACGAGCTTAATAGGAAAGTCGTTCGAAAAATATTGGTTGCTCTATTAAGCATTCTTCGAAGTTCATGATGGTTAATGTAAGTTGAGCGTGCCGCCTTGTAACCCAAGTGAATGTTTTTCCAATAAGGACTGGGTGTCAAAGCTCCATTGAGCTTCCCTTGTCTCTATTCAACTTACTTTAACTCAGATTTATTCCAGAGAGGTTTGCTTAAATTGTAACGAATTGCCTTTCGAAATAGTAGAAGCTGGTCTAGAAATAATCTAAGGGAGCCATCATGCTTGTTGTTTGCTAGAAATCAGTAGGTTTGCTTTGGTGGAGTAAGCCTTGTGTGTGTTTGTTTAGAACTTCCCTTCCTTTTAGGATTTTTTCTTTTTAATTTTGTTTTTCTAGTGTATGCCCGAGGTCATTAGAGCCCGGGCTTGGACAAGAGACACTCTAGGTCGTTTGATTAGTGAAAATCCTAGAAGTTCTTCTTTTATAAACGGGGAGCTTGAAGACTCTTCTTTAGAGAGCCCTGTTTTTGGAAACTTCAGTTTTTAGAATTTAAGTCTTAGTGAGGAATTCAGCCCTAGGATTTTAACTGTGCCAAGAATGACAACTTCGAAGGAGTACATGTACCCAACTAGGTCCAACCGGGCATCGTGCATTAAATTGCCAGCCTCTACGGCTACTTATGAGTTGAATCCTGGTATTCTTCAGATGATCCCTATATTCTTAGGAAAAGATGATGAAAACCCTTACTTTCATATTAGGGACTTTGAAGAAATTTGTGGAACAATTAAGATTAAAGACCTTAGTGATAAAGTATTGAAACTTAGGATGTTCCCCTTTTCCTTGAGAGATAAAGCCAAGACCTGGCTGCATAACCTACCATCCGAGTCTATAGAAACATGGAAGGAACTTATTGCTGCATTCTATTTGAAGTTTTACCCTAAGCATAAAACTACAACTGTTAGGCAAAAAATTAGTGCCAGTATCCAACAAGAGGGAGAATTTCTTTATAGGTTTTTAGAAAGATTCAACGATCTCTTATCCTAATGTCCTCACCATGGTTACGAGAAAATGAAACTAGTTGAAATTCTCTATGACGATTTAGGCTATTCGACCAAAGCCATGGTCGAGTATTTATGTGCAGGTAAGTTCAAGGATAAAACTGCTGATGAAGCTTTCTCTTTTTTAGAAGAAGTGGATGAAAAATCCCAACAGTGGGAGTCTTGTGTTGAACCCCCTAAAAGACTCTTGGTCAATAGAAATAGCACCAATGTGGTGGATACAAGAGTTGGGTCAGATGCTAAGTTTGTTGCTTTGTCTAAAAGGTTAGAAGCCTTGGAGTTGGGTCAGTATAAATATAGGTCTTTTGTTGAACCTGATGATAGGATTAGAGCCTCTCAAATCTCTAATTATGGAATAGAGCCCAATAACTCGATTTGGGAAGGTCAGGTTAGTGAAGAGCAAGCCCATGCTCTCTATAACAAATTTAGGTTTGAAAACCGTCAGAAGTTTGACCCATACTCAGAGACCTACAACCCTGGTTAGAGAAACAATCAAAATTTCTCTTGGTCTAAGGGCCAGAGTCAAGGTCAGTCTAGTAATTCTCAGCCTCCGCCAGGTTTTGGTTATACTAAGGACTCATTAGATCCATCCCAGTTCGAGAACCCTTCTGAGAATATAATGACTATCTTAGAGGAAACTCTTAATATGTTAGCAAAGAGCCATGGAATGTTAACAAAGAACCGGGTTAATTTTCAACATAAAACCGACCAGACTCTTGCCAAGTTAGAACTTCAGGTTAGTCAAATAGCTAAGACTCTAAGTGACAATGAAAACGGAAGGTTCCCTAGTTAAACAGATCTGAATCCCAAAGGAGAGAAACAGTTCAATCATGTGAACTCTGTGACAACCCTTAGGAGCAAAAAAACGGTAGACAATAAGGTAGCCATGCCTAGTGGACATACTGTAGTTCCACCTTATACTTCTCAAGAGGAACCCGTAGTTGAGGAAACTGAAACAATTTCTAAGGAGTCCCAAGAAATTCCTGATAGGACTACCTTTGTGCCTAGAGCCCCATATCCACAGTTGTTAGCCCCAACAAAAAAGGAGTCGATTTTCAACGAGATAATGGAAACATTTAAACAGGTAAACATTAACATTCCGTTATTAGAAGCAATTAGGAAAATGCCTGCTTATACCAAGTTCCTCAAAGATCTTTGTACACGAAAGCGTAAGCTTAATGTCCATAAGAAAGCCTTTTTAGCTGGTCAAGTAAGTTCCATTCTTCTGAACCAAACACCCCCTAAGTATAAGGACCCTAGATGCCCCACCATATCTTGTGTTATTGGTAATCATGTAGTTGATAAGGCATTGCTTGACTTAGGAGCTAGTGTTAAATTACTCCCGTATCATGTGTACACCCATCTAGGTCTTGGTAAGTTGAAACCGACCAAAATGACACTTCAGTTAGCTGATAGGTCTGTCAAAGTCCCTCGTGGTGTCATAGAGGATGTTCTTATTGAGGTTGATAGGTTCATATACCCAGTAGATTTCGTTGTTCTAGATACCCAGCCTATTCAGGACCCAAGTGCTCAAATACAGGTGATTTTAGGCCGCCCATTCTTAGCCACATCTAATGATGTCATCAATTGTAGAACCGGACTTATGAACATATCTTTTGGTAATATGACTACTGAGTTAAATGTATTTAATGTCATTAAGTCTTCTGAGATAGATGATTTAGAAGTGGTGAACATGATTAGCACTCTGGTTTCTGATCCTTTAGCCTGCACTATGTTTGATAATCTATTATTTGATGAACCTTTAAGTGCTTCGGAGGAGGTAACCATGACGAACACCTTAGTTGATGAGCCTATGCTAGAGATTTTCTTTGATAATCCATTATATGATGATGTAGTTCGTTTAGATGAACAGTCCCAAAAAGAAGCTAGTCATAGTGCTGACTTTATGGACCCTAGAACCCATCCAATAGATTTTGGTCCGTTTGAGGATATTGTTCACCCTAAGTTTGGGGGTAATGATGATCCTAGTGATTGTCATGTATCCCTAATTGAAGTCCCTAACTTGGGAATCGAGCTTTGTGCGTCTAAGATACTACTTGAGTTTCTTCAAACTCTGCTACCCGATCCTCCAGATACTGTCCATGAAGAAACCCAGTTCTTAGAGACATGTCATTCGGTTGAACCTGTTTTCCTAGACACTTATATAGAGCCCAAAGAGACACCCCAGATAAATCTAGTTGCCTTGATAAAATCCCTAGATCAGGTTATGCTCTGTATGCTCATTTTTCTAATCCAAGATGGTAGTCTTTCATTTGTGTCTGCTCTATTTGGTTCTGAGGACCCGCAGCTATTTCGGCTATTGGTATATGACTTGGAAGGTGACAATCCTTTTTGTGGTATTGATGTCTAGCTAAAGACTTTAAATTTAGCATTTTCAGGGAGGCACCCACGCTCATGCTTACGGTAATATCCTTTCTTATTTCTTTTCCATCAAGTGGATCAAGTGGTAACAGTTTCTCCTTGTGCATGCTTTTAATTTCATCTTTAGAACATTGAGGACAATGTTAGATTTAAGTTTGGGGGTGGGGAATAAACTTTTTGTTAGCTTTTAGTTGCAATAAATAAACTCAAGAGCCTAGAAATTTATGCCTATTAAGGATGGCACTAACCAATCTAAGTGGATTGAAGCATCTTGATTGTAGGAGTTGAGGAACCAATCTGAGTGGATGGAAACATCTAAATAGAGTATATTCATAAAAGCACATAGCTCAAGTGTTAGAAATAACATGATAGTTTTACCGTATCTCGGAATCATCTTATCACTTCTGTTTTTATTTTTTGCATAATTTTTATGTTGATGTCCGCTGGGATGAAATAGAAGGATTGAGTTACCCAAAAAAAAAAAAAAAAAAAATTGAGACCAGACCATCAGACCAACTGGAATAAATTCAATAAAGTCGACCACTAGTTCCCTTGTATATGCCAGTTGTGTTGACCTAGACTTAGGATTATCGACCGTTGGTCCCCTTGTATATGCCAGTTGTGTTGATATTAGTCCAGACCGGTATCTCAATCAATTAGGTCATAGGATTTATCTTGCATTGACGTCCATTCGCAACCATCTATTTCTATTTCCATCTTCTTAATCTATTCATGTGATTTGTTTGATTCCGGATATTGATGTCCATAGTACGACTATCTGAGTAGAGCTCTGTCACTTATATATGAATTTTAGTATGTGAGTGCAAACTCGTGTACATCAATTGGAATTTCGTATCAGGGTACTTCCTCCTATAGTCAATGAGAGTATGCCAACCAATGAGATTCTTTAGTGCCTTTCAAGGTACTGCCTAGATAGCTAGGGTCTGGAGTAAAGGTTTTGTAGGTACACCTCTGGCAAACCCTCCCGAGACTATAACTCGTCCACAAGGGCCACCTAGGGGTTCAAAGGCTTGTTGCACATGCTAAGTGCAATCCCGATGCCTGCGACAGTGAGTTAGGATTTTATTTTTCTAGTTTAGGTTTGCTCGAGGACTAGCAAATAATAAGTTTGGGGTATTTGATAGACGCATTTATGTGTCTATTTTCATCTCGATTTTCTATTTTGTTAGTACCCATTTTTTGTAATTATTTTTGTATTTTATCTCTTTGTAGGTATTTTTGGAGAAATAAACATGTGTGGAAAAATTGGCTCGAAAAGTGGTTCTTGTGCTCGTGGGAGAGAATTACTAAGGGCACCCCTTATTTGGGTAAGGGGCACCTCAATTACTAAGGGGCATCCTCTTTACTATTTACACCCGCAGCTATCAGCACCCAGTTTTTGGATCGGGGCAGACTCAATCCCTTACCTTTTATAATTCGAATTTGGCGGGAAAATACTTCACTCACCTGCGGAAACTTCTGGAGTGGATTTGACCGAGATTTTATCGGATATTTGGTTTGAATTGGACTCTTATCAACCTGTTAAAACACCTAATCATGGATGGTAGCGTGTTTGGTTTCGAGAAACAAAGGTAGTTACGTGGACATCTGATTAAACAGAGGTTGGAGCAATACACGAAATTCTGTTGGGTTGGTTTTGGAAAGTTTGCGTGTGTATTCAGCGAGTTAGGCATGATCTAGAACGTGTTCTCAATGAGTTGGGAGAGCGTTGACAGCAACAGGCGCGCAAAGAAGAGAAACAGGGAAAGATATTAGACGTATATGCATGGTAATAAAACCGAATATACTTGATTGATTACGGAAGATTTTGGGGATTAATTACTAGTCATGTGGTTTATATAAAGGCAGTTGAGGAGTAATGGAGGGGACAGAGAGTATGGGCCAGAACAGAGAGTTGCAGAGTGACGAAAAATCGAGCTGCAGAGAATACTTTTTCTTCTGCTGCATGAGGAGGAAGAACAAAGAATATTGACGCTAGAAAACAGTCGCATAGCTACAGTGACTGTGACACTTTATTTGTATCGTCCTTGTAACAGTTATTATGTAACAATTATAAGTGTCACAGAATCCGATTTTAATCATTTTCTCTCATTTTCATCATTTGTAAACACCTTTTGAGCAATGAATCCATATTTTGAGAGTGTCAACAACATGATGAGCTAAAACCCAATCCTTGGGGCGACAGAAGAAGCTATCTTGCCAATGAAAAAGTGGTAATTCTAATTATTTAATTTGTGTAATTTTTATTTATGATTATTTGCCTAGATTGAAAATAGATTTTATGATTTTTGTTAAACAATTGTATTTTCTATTGATGGAACATGCTTAGCCTGGGGTTTTGATGTCCCATGCTTTGGATTAACATTTGTTGTTTCTAAAAATCTACTTTTGCAATAGTTGGGAATCAAACTGAACGTGTGAAATTGCATGATTATAATTAGTATAACTTTGGAATTGGTAATTAGCGGAATCCTATCCCCAGTCTCTCCATAATTTTCACAACACTTTTTAATTGAGTTTGTTATTTTTATTTATAAAAATTAAGTCTAAAAAATCTGCTTTCACAAGTCTTGAACGAACCATCTTACTACAACACTGTAAAAATACCATCAAATGCATTGGAAATTGAACATCTATAGAGTAAACTCTCTAGTCAATGTAAAGGATGTTCTAAAGATTCCACTTTACCAATCACTTCTGTCTCAACTGTGAATTCAGTTCCAGAATTTAAGCCACATTCTCTTCCTATTAGAAAAGATGTGCTTGTATCTTCCTAAAATCAAGGAACCACCACATCCTTTGGAAGGAAGAAAGCTCCTAACGATGATGTCAAGTTTATGTGTCTCTTTTGTGACTCAAAAGAGCATAATGAATAGAAGAGCAAATCTAGGTTGAGTGACAACTATATTGTTTGACTTCAACACACCTTGGATTTAATTCTTGAAGGTGTAACTGACATTCATATGTCTATACCAATCGGTTTTAGCACTTGCCCTGTGAATCCTTCCAGGAAAGTCAGTACAATTTGTTCCTCAAATGTTCATACTGGTAACAGTAATCTTAACACAAATCGTCCAAGAAGGTTTCAAGTAGGATCTTCTTCGGTTAAAAAGGGAGATGCTATTGTTCTTGATGTGAATAAGGTATCATAAGAAGGAAGCTAAAATGGAGATGTGAAAGACAACCTAAATATGATAATTGAAGGATACAAAGAGCTCATAAACAATCCGTCGAATTCCTATGGTCAAAAACCTTCAGGTAAGAATCCATACTATGCGTCTTATTTTGATGATAGTATGTTTTATGATAACTTTTCACATCAATTTTTTTTTACTCCAATGATAAGGAAAAAGATATGTAACTGTGAACAACATTCAATTGATGAGCACAAAGCTCATACTTGTGCTAATTAATCACAAGGTTGAAACCTCACTCACAAAAATCCTGGTTGAGTGAGATATGATCAGGAATACTTTGTGGAAAAATGTTCTCTGAATGGTTGAGCTATTTTCTTGTCGTTCTTAGCTGGATTATCGGTTGCAGACATTTTTGCACAAGTATCTTTATTTTTGTTGATTTTTGTTCTTGTGATTTTTTTTATTAGCTTTATTTCCTTCCCCATAAATTTTTAATGGGTTAAATGCTACTCTTATGCTCTAAATTTTCCTCTTGAGAGAATATAAAATTTATTGAGCTAAGATTTGTGAAAATATTCACTTAGCAATATTTTGATGTGCAAACAATGTTTCCTGGTTTGCTTTTTCAGTAGTTTTTATATTTTTCGTTTGTGGGTCAAGTCTGTGTTCGTACGGGTACCCATGTTACTTTTCACAAACCAACTATAGAAACCCTAAAATTTCCCTAAAACCGTTTATATACTTTTCCTTTTGAGATTGAGTTATCTCACTCAAGGGTTTCCTCTTATCAAGAATGTCTTCTCCTCCTTGTTCTTGGGATTTACTAGAAGACTTTGTTGATAATGCAATATATTTCGGTTTCGATGGGAAGAAGAAAAGAACCATTGTAGATGCTGACGAACTCAATTCTAATGTATCATGCTATTATGCATATACTCATCAATATGTGGAAAAGGTTGAGATGGTTTCTGCTAAAGTGGTTCATGATTTTCTAAAATACTTTAAGATGGCAAAACTGCAGCTCGTTGATACTATGAAAGGTCTTGACGTGTTATGAAATGAGTTGAAAAAGGTTAACTCTGACCTTGTTCTCATGAAAACACATGTGAAAGATCTTCTCAATGATGATATCTTCTCCGAAGAAACGGTTGATGCTGTCAATCACAAGCTCAAAGGCCTTGAAACCCGTGAAGTTTTCAAAGGTGAACTTTGATTTAGCTTGTGATCGGTCTTTGTTTTTTAGAGTTGTTTTGTTTTGTCTAGGAAACTTCTTATGAGAATTATTCTTGTGTTTTAAGAAGGATAACTAGGGTTTGGAATAACAAATATTGTGAGTACACATAACTATTGATGTGATTTTGAAGTTGTAGTAAAAATGATTCGAACTCTAAGACTTGTGAAGATTTGAGTATTTAAATTTAATAAAAATATACAATGATATTACAATTGGTGCTAGAGATACTGGGACTAAGGATTTAGCCAATCTTTATAATATAAGGTTCACTTATTTATTCTCAACAATTATAGCTCAAGAAATATAAACATGGACTCTATTTTTGCCAAGGTAGATTTTCAAAACATTGATTGTAAATGTTAAGCATGGGACATCAAATCACCTAAGCTAAGCATGACCCATCTAATCAAATGACAACCAATTTAATCAAATCATATTTCAATTAATTTTAATGCAAAAGTCATAAAAAGAATAAAAATAAATTTACCCATGTATGAAGTTCGGCCTCCTCCGTCGTCCCAGTGTTGGGGTTTAACTCATCATGTCGAAAACACACTCAAAATATGTATTCATGGCATAAAAAGTGTTTACAAGAAGAGAAAATAATGAAACAGGAAATCTGCAACAGCACAGGTGCGTTACAGACCGATTGTTTCAACTCTCAACTGTTATGATGAAGATAATCGTTACAAATCTGAAGATAAATTTTGCAGAAGAGGATGAAGAAACTGTTACAATGAAGATAAATGTTGCAAACCAGTTGAAGAAACTGTTACAACGAAGATAAATGTTGCAAACCAATTGAAGAAACTGTTACAACCAGTTGAAGAAACCGTCGTTGTTTCCCTGTTCTTCACGAGCAGCAACAACAACAACAACAGAGTTCTGAAAACTCTTGATTCACGCCTCCTGAGCTCTCCTCTCGACCCCAAACTCTCTACACCCCTTCTATATGACCTGGGTAATCTATTTATACCCGAAATATGCATCGAATCTCCTCCATAACTTCAAAAAATCTTCTCTTTATTATTTTTATTCTCACGGCAATAATTTCGATTTTTTGATATTCCACGCGCATGCAGCTGTATTTCTTTCATTCTATACCTTCTTCACGCTCCAGGATATCTATTGAGTCTTCCAAACACGTGCAGTACACGTTTAAATTTCTTACAACTCGTGCAAGCTCATGTTTTTCCTCCAACTCCCTGTTTGGATTAAAACAAGTTATCTAGCCAAATTTGATCGATAAAATCACCCATACTAGATTTCTATAGTCATATCACGTCTACCCACTAAGTTTCAGGGATTGAATCTCACTAAATCACGTCCAAACATCCGATTGAAATTCTGCCAGTGAAAGGGAATATTTTCCCGCCAAAAATATTTTTTTGAATTTGAGAAGAACATGTCCTCCCCCATACCTGCACGGGTGTCCCTTTAGCACTTGTCTTATGGGGTGCAAATAGTAATTTTTGGGCGTAGATAGTAATTTTTCCAGGGTTCCTCCGACACATTTTTGGGTGATTCCGGTGCACTTCTGGAGTGCCTTTAGTACTCTATCCTGGGGTGTAAAACACCACTTTTCGAGCCAATTTTTCCGCAAGAGCTTATTCCCTAGAAAAGACTTAAAACAACTTTATTAGAAATAAAATGAGTCCTAGATAATGTAGTTATGGGTTAAAATGCGTCACACTTACGTGCTTATCAAATTCCCCCACACTTACATTTTGCTAGTCCTCGAGCAAAACCTCAAGACCCGCTCAACAGCTGGTCATTTGCGTAACACCAAGAGAGACCCGCTCAACATCTGGTCATGTTTTTTTTTGTTTTTTTTTTTATTATTATTATTTATTTATTTATTGGTCATTTGTGTAACATAGAGAAAGTCCCGCTCAACAGCTGATCATAAGAAAAAAAAAAATTTATTTTTTTTATGACCTGCTCAACAGCTGATCATAAAACTAAATTCCTAAGGTAGACCCACTCAACAGCTGATCATAAAAGTAAATTCCTAAGGTAGACCCGCTCAACAGCTGGTAATAATATGATAAGGAAACTCCTACAAAAATAAACAAAAAGTTAATCACTCCCCCACACTTAAATCTAATATTGTCCTCAATGTTATAAAGATGAAATTAAAAACATGAACAAGGAGAAACTGTTACTACTTAAAGGAAGTGAGGAAGGATATTACCGTAGTCGACGCATAAGCATGGGTTACCTCCCAAGAAGTGCTAAGTTTAAAGACTTCAGCCAGACATTGGAACGGATTAGTCACCTCGAATCGTATAACAGTAGTCGGAATAACTGTGGGTCTTCAAAACCAAATTGAGCTGACCATAGGAAACAACAATAAGCCAAGAAAGTGAACAAGTATCGCATGACCTTACCTAGTTTCCTGATAACTATCGCTAACTGCGGTTCAGGTTCAGGTTCTATGAAAGGGTCTAGATAAATTATTTTCATTGGATGCATTTCCTCATAGGTGGGATCTGAATCATTAAGTCCTAAAGTCTGGAAAAACTCAAATAGGAACTTAGAAGCACACAATAATAACCTAAATAACTGAGGATCCTCTAAGTAATTCAGATTTGACTTACATAATTGACCACAATGAGAGTAATGGTCATTCTTAAGTAAATGTGTCGATTCTTTTAACCTAAAGTACTTAGGCTTAGTCTCAGAACATAATATTCGACACATTTGAAATATAAACGTTCCCACAGTTGGAAGAAAACTATTTGGTGGGAAAACAAAGTCAATCTGGGTATCATAGCCTGGGAAAACCACATCAACCATAGGATGGGTTTCTAACGACTGAACTTCTTCCTGGACATCATTAGGTTCGGGAAAACGAGTATGAAGGTAATCTTGTAAAATGGTTGAGGCACAGATATCAGGTCCTAAGGGAGGGGACTTTCTGAGAGTTAAAGGTAAGGCACTAGGAAAGTGATAATCACCCCCAAACTTAGAGTTTTCAGTGTCTCTAAATAGACTAGTCACAATCTCCCTAATTTCTAGATCATCAGATTCTTGGAAATGGTCAATTGATTTTTCTAAGTTATTATCAGGTAGTGCATCTTTACTCATCTCTACGGGTCTATCTTCTTTGTCTAAGACTATTGTTTCTAAGTCGCAAGACTCTAAAACAGCATTTTCAGAATAAACCCGTTCCTCTAAACCACTATCAGCTTCGTAATTAAAAGTAAAAACTACATCGTCTAAAACGGTGGTATCCCTAATCAAATCCTCGTCCTTTTGAATAGGTGAATAATCATAAAAATTATTTGGATTTGAACTAGAAATAATATCATCGTTAGAAAGCTCAATTTGATTAATAGTTTCCTGATCACTATGCCTACATATTTCAGATTCTTCGTCAGTACTATCCTCCTCCTCATCATCATAATATAATTTCTGACATTCAAGAATTCTTAATCTTTGTTCCAAACTAGGCGGTCTGTGTTTATAATACTTCTCGTAGATCATTAAATGTGATTCCTCGCTTACCGTTGGAACATCCCAATGTCGTTTCCCTTGCATATATTCACCAAGAGTTATTTTAGATGACGTCTCCTGATAATGAGAATTTCTACGCTTATACTCTCGTAACGTCATCTTAGGTGGCGTCTCCTGAAAAGGATTCATCACCCCGAAAATACAAACTACAGAGGAATTCTACACAATCACAAACAAGGATGACTCGACCAAATCAAACCTATAAAATCTAGCAAACAACAAGCATGATGGCTCCCTTAGATTGTTTCTAGACCAGCTTCTATTCCTCCAAAAGGAAACTAGGTATCGTTTTAGCAGACCTCTCGAGATCGATCCGAATAAAGTGAGTCGAAGAGAAGTAGGGGAAGCTCAGAGGAGCTTTGATACCCCCACCTATTTGGCAATGTTTCCCGTTAGGGTGGCTCTAGTCGACTCATAGTAATCTTCCTGAACTTTTGAGTTAAGCTAATAAGATACCCAATACTTCCCTTTGAATGACTCTCCTACAAGCTCGTTACCCTATCGGTCTCGTTCTAATCAGTATTTCAAGCTTGGGTTCGCGTAGGTTATGTGTTCCTAAGGCGGGCAAGAAGAGAACGGTGATGAAATCCGAACCCTTATCTTGTATGGCCTGGCCTTGCCCTTTACTAGGAAATTAAAGTCCGTATTCAAAACCTCAACATATATGCACCTTAAGGAAGACAGTAAACCCGCTGACAGGGGATTCGTGGGTGTTTAGAAGCTTACCTCCCGTACCAGACGGGCAATGAAACGGTTGTAGTCGACTCGGGCCACGACTCTTATGTCATGTACGAACCCGAGGGGCCGAGACGATATCGTAATCGTCGTCCTTCCCTGCAAACAGTTTATATTTAAAATTTTACCCTTCCGTAGGGCTTAAAAAAATAATTAAAGTCAAATGTTTAATGTTCCAAAAATAAAAATAAAATACAAAAATAAAGTCCTATTTACAATTTCTAAAAAAATAAAATCTAAAAATAAAAATCTAATTAAAAATAAAATAATAAAAAAATCTAAAAAAATCTATAAAATAAAATCTAATTAAAAATAAAAATAAAAAATAAAATAAAGTATCTTCGTCTTTTCTCCGTTCTTTTCGCTTTGTCTAGCTTTTAATCCCCCAGGTCTTTCGTCTCCAATTCCTCTTTGATTCAAAACCTGCAACAAAAAGACAAATACCCAAGAAACGTAAAAAAGAACAAAAGAGTAAAAATCTAAAAAAAAAACTCTAAATCTAAAAACAAATCCGCGTCGGCGGAGCCAAAAATTGATGTGATTTTGAAGTTGTAGTAAAAATGATTCGAACTCTAAGACTTGTGAAGATTTGAGTTTTTAAATTTAATAAAAATATACAATGATATTACAATTGGTGCTAAAGATACTGGGACTAAGGATTTAGCCAATCTTTATAATATAAGGTTCACTTATTTATTCTCAACAATTTTAGCTCAAGAAATATAAACATGGACTCTATTTTTGCCAAGGTAGATTTTCAAAACATTGATTGTAAATGTTAAGCATGGGACATCAAATCACCTA
>JAJJMB010007708.1:104041-229058 GCA_023531105.1 Papaver atlanticum
AAATAAAATGAGTCCTAGATAATGTAGTTATGGGTGAAAATGCGTCACACTTACGTGCTTATCAGCTATTGCCAACGATTTTCATCTAGCAATGTTTTTTAGATTTATTTATTTAAATTCTACAGTTTATTTGGAAGATGATTTTGCAGTATTAATCTTTATTGGTTTTATGTATTGCAAAAATATTTTTATGGTATATGTGTGTTTGCGTCCGTGAACTATGATTATCCCATATATGTCAAAAGTTAAGTCTGTTATATGTCTTTATGCAAATATTAATGGAAAATAGAATGAACTTTTGATTACAAAGATTAAGTCTATGGTATCATTATGCAAATATTAATGAAAATAGAATGAATCTTTGTATATTCCGCAGTATTGATCTTTCCATGATCCACTTCTATGTGAAAGTACCATGCGGCTCTGTAAGTTCTCTTATGTTGAGTTTTCTGGATACAAATTCATGTTTCATGTAATTTGTTAATGTCCAAAGAAATCATTCTTTTCTTGTAAAAGTAAGGTCGCTCTTGTTGTTCTTTCAGGAATGACATTTTATGGGGGAGAGTTCTTAATTGAACTTGTGCTTAATTGCCAAATCTTTGTGGGGAGTGCGGCTGTGGAATATTGTAGGAGTTATCTTGTATCTTTATAAACTCCTTGATGAATACACTAAGTTTCGAATATGTGAAATCATCGAAACAAAGTTGACATGTTCTCTTTTAGTCATGAAGTATCTCTATGAGAATTTCATTATGATCCCGCTAGTTTTCGTACCTTTGCCAAATTATATTGACAAAAAGGGGGAGAATTATTGTGTAGTTCACACTACAAATACATATGGTTTACGGATCATTATGTAAGGGGAGTGGTTTTCATTGTAAGATGAAGTATTGACTAAGAGGGAGTGATACATATCACCATATTATTGTTGTCAAAGTTGTGATGCAATTGGAATTTGATGTTGTGTAATAATACTATGCCACTGTATAACAATACGAAAACATCTTGTTTTTATATATTGTTATAGCTATGGATCATCAAAAAATATGATGTTGAGTTGAACGCGTTCAGAATCACTGGAGTACTTGGAAGTGACGAAGATTTCGAGTAATGTTGAAGAACCAAGGAAATCAAGCATTTGGATGAGAAGCTACAAAGTTTATTTATTTTGTAATCCATATGTATTGATAGTTTTAAAATTGACAAAGGGGGAGATTGATAGAGCACTGCTCGGTCGAACTCGCAAGCGTTGCTATCTCAAACTTGTTTGTCAAGTTTAGTTTCCAAAAGTATAAGTCTTGCTTTCTAGTCTACTTATAGCTAAGTCTCGTATTAGGATAGAAAGTGTAGGTTAGCTTTAGACTTCACCGCGTTCATCGATTGAAGACGAAGAACTACTAAGAGGAGCTTGTGGAACTTCATCAACAAAAGGTATGTGGAGACTTAAACTCATCTATTACTCAAAAGTCTATCTACTCTATCTCCTATTTGAGACAAAAGTCGTATAGCTATATAGACTTCGATTATACACATTTGATATTTCGAGTTGAGTTTAACTCGCTTACATATTTCTCGAAATATGTAACACCCCAAGTTCCGGACCAGGGTCAAACCCATATGGAGATGGTCGGAAAGAGACTTACGCATACATATTTTTGCTAATTTACTTTTGCACAAAACATAGTTGAAATTTTATATAACATAAATTGAAGCATATAAATCCGCTTATTATCTTAACAACGATTTCAACCAAACATATTATTTAAAATTACATTTCAAGCAATACAATTAAGCAATTCAATCACTAAGCTACTCATTCCTAGCTTTCGCTGTGCCACTCTGATAAATCTGCAAGGATGTCAATTGGGGTGAGATGACAGCTCAATAGAATGCATTCCCAATCTCAAAACATGCATAACAATGTCAATGAGTCAAATAACATATAATATGAGCATACAACATAATTTCGAGAAAATCACTAATATAGATACTCACCCAACATGATCACCACACAAGTACATTTGTTTAATCATGAGTTCACAATACAAATATTGTTTCTAACAAATCATCTTAAGATTTCAAAACAAGACTTCACAATATTAATATTATTTCAACAAATCATCCTAAAATCATGAGTTCATAATACCAATAATACTTTTAATCATCCAATTAGATTTCACAATTGAGTTCATAACACCAATAATAATTTCGAAAAATCTACCAATTTAGGTTTTAACAATTGAGTTCACGGTACGAATGTCCTTGGTTCGTACACCCACCTATCGTTTGTCGGCACGGACAACCTCAATCGATGGCCAGGAACAAAAGTTCCTATGGGGATCATACCCATCTGCTCTCGGGGATCATTACCCGTTTCATTCACGGTACAAAAACCTTGTTTCGTACATCCACCTATCGTTTACCGGCATGGACAGCCGCCATCGATGATCGGGAAATACAAGTTCCCATGGGGATCATTACCCATTTAACTCTCGGGGATTATTACCCGCCGTTAGCATGAAACCATATTTCATCTAACGGTAAAACATGGACTCATTTAAATTTTTGAAATCATTTTTACAAACAATACAAGCAACCATGGCTTAATAGCATACTACAAACATTATGCATTTATCTCAGGCATTTTATCAAACACACTAACTGCATACATTTTACATTATATGTTTCAAGTTATAACTTTGTCCGATCATCTTTATATTTTACAGGAACATTCTTAACATATTCATATATTACATATCCAAAATTCACACAAAACCAACGGTTCAAACAAAAGATATTCGGTTTATATGATCATTCTAAAAACTGGGCAGATAACATCATATTAGAAAAATATTCACAGTAAATTCATTTTGTTCTCAAATCAAGCAATTCCAAAGCAAAATGAAAGATAAGATGTTTATCTACAACTTTTGTTAATACCTAAAATCATTTTAACATCAATAAAACTTCCTAAGAACATCAAAACCACATCAACACGAAACTGTCCAGAAAGTCAGAAACTATCACCCAAATTCAAACAAACTTTCAACGGTGAATATACAGTGGAATACTCTCAAATTTTAATTAGTGATACCCAATCATGTTATATACCAATAATAGAAGTCTGATCATCAATAATATGCATCAAATTAAATAAAAAAATTTCAGAACCCTAATGATATAAGAATAAACAAAATTGAAATCA
The DNA here is from genome assembly GCA_023531105.1 of Papaver atlanticum. Classification (NCBI taxonomy): domain Eukaryota; kingdom Viridiplantae; phylum Streptophyta; class Magnoliopsida; order Ranunculales; family Papaveraceae; genus Papaver; species Papaver atlanticum. The sequence goes on from JAJJMB010007708.1 coordinate 107,247, forward strand.
AAGTATAACAAAGAAACACAAAGAGAAAAGGGATTAAACATTCTACCTCTAAATTGCTACAAACTCCTTTTGATTTTTATTATTCCTTCATCTCTAAAATTCTCTAGCTCCATCTCTTTCTTCTTCTCCCTAGCCTTTTGTTCTTTAACTTGTATAATTTCTCTTCTAAACTATTTTATTTATCTTTTCATTTTCTCTTAACTTTATTTTTTTATTTATTATTATATTTCCACCCTAACTTGTAGCCTTTCTAATTCAATCCACCCACCTAGGCTAAGGCTAAGGAACAATAACCTAAGACACAAGGTTAACTAATCCGGGTATAACCCGACTCGAAACAGCAGCTAAAAATACAGGGTATTACAAAATATGTGTTGGTAAGCTTTCTCTTTAACCAAGTTCATCTTATATTTTTGACGAAAGTCAAATGATGATCATGTGAAAATCGCCTGGTAATATCTTACATGATTTGTGTGAGACAGTCATTTGATGTAGACTCGAAATGTTTCGTATTGATCTATCGATCACTTGAAAATTGCTTTGAAGCTAATAGCTTGTGTGAGACAGCTATTGTTGTCTTATGAGAATATTTCAATGATTGAAGTGGGAGTTTAGAACAATTAACCATGATTGGATATAGCACATTATGCGTACTTGTATGCTAACTGTTGCAAGTTATTCCAAGTCCGGGAACCATAGTATGCATACCCGTATGCGTACTGGTTGGTTAGTTGAAAGTCCGGGAACTTAGTATACATACCCGTATGCGTACCGATGTAAAGTTCAAGTCCGGGAATTCAACTGAATTTGGTGGTGTACGACAGTATGCGTACCCGTTCGCATACTGGCGAACCCAGACCAAGTCCGGCCACTTAGGTATGCGTACCCGTTTGCATACTTGAGTAGGTTATGTTCTAAAATCGGTTTGTTCATGAACTAATATATTTATAAATTAAGGAATGCAATCTTTTGCAAACCGTGGCTATAATGTTCATGAATTGATTCGAGTGAATGAAAATCGATTTTGCTTCAATTGTGTTTTGTATGCTTCTATGAGAAATAAACAATTGAACAACTCTAGAACTAGTTTTATTTGAGTCATTTGAACTAGTTGTATTCAGATAAACAAGGTTGATATGAAAGTGTTCATATGGCTAACTTTGGTTAACTATTGTTGAACTAACAAGGTGTACACGTTTAGGTACGGTTACCAATATCTAAATGAAGTCACTTTTCATTTGTGTGTAACAAGCTAAGTTCGATCTAACGGTTGAAATATATTAGTTTGAGTCTAATCAGGTTTTCATCTAACGGTGAATATTGAATGCATTGTTACCAAGGTAACATTGATTGCAAACCCTGATTTGTAGACTATATAAGGGAGAACTCTAGCAACTGGGAAACCTAATCCCCACACCTCCTGTGTGATACTAGTTGCGACTAGAGTTGATTCTCGTTTAACCTAGGTTTTTCTAAAACCATTATAAGTTAACGACTTAAAGACTTCATTGGGATTGTGAATCCATACCCCACTATTTTCTCTGTAGTTGCGTGTTTTGATCTTGATGTATTCTATCGTATTGAGTACTATCTTCTCTAAGATTTGCTCGAGATTTAATCTCCGATATGCAAGATAAAAAGTAGTTACAAACATCTTCGTCTCATCGTTTGTGATTCCACAATATCTTGTTTCACTACCATAAGATTAAGATTATTGTGAGGTGATTGATATTACTAGGATGTTCTTCGGGAATATAAGTCCAGTGTATCAATTGGATCATGTTCACCTTGATTTATCAAAAGACGAAACAAAACACATAGGTATTTCTGTGGGAGAAAGATTTATCTATTCAATAGCCTTTTCTTTGTGAGACAAATCGGTTTATCAAGTCTTCGACTTTGGTTCGTAACAACTCTTAGTTGTAGGTGAGATCATCTAAGGGAATCAAGTGCGTAGAGTCCTGCTTGAAAAGACGAGGGTACCCAAATACACCATAATCTTTAAATTATCCACCTATAAGTCCTCTTACTGAAAGTGATTGTCTATGGACAAAGTCGAGACAATACTACAAATCGGTATTCACACTTTGTGTGATCGTCTATGGATACGAGATCGAGACAATATAACAATCAAAGTGTGATTACTTGATAATAGGTTCGGACTTAACCAAACTCTATAAGATCACTATCAAGTAATACTGAGTTAACGTTTGTGTATTTTACTTTTAATTACAATAAACAATTATAATTACGGAAATAGAAAAGTAAAAGACACAGCAAGATTTTGTTAACGAGGAAACCGCAAATGCAGAAAAACCCCGGGACCTAGTCCAGAATTGAATACTCTCATAATTAAGCCGCTATACAAAATCTAACAAACTTCGTATAGTTGAGACCAAGCAACTAAACCTATAGTTCACCTAGTTTCTTCAGTATCCCTGCGCTTCCGACATTCAATAAGTCCACGCACTGGAACAATTCCTTTGGATCGTATTCCAAACAGTAGAGGAACAACAAATCTGTTTGGTAACAACTCTCTTGATTCTTTCAGATGAAGATATCTTAAGTCATATGCAAAGGCTCTTCTGTTTAACCAATAAACTCCTTTGCCTTGTCAGATCAATCTATCCAACAACTTCCGAAGTAGCGGAGTTTAGATTTGCAATCAATCAATATAGAATCAAACAAGAAACTATAAGGTGATGCCGATCTTACACAACTAACCAATCGAATAAATCCGATTCTAGTTGGATCCCAGCCGATCAAGATTTGTGCACACCCAAAGATATAGAAACCAAATCAGTAATCTTGTTTGTCTTCAAATCTGTTTTAATCTTCAATAAACACCTGCACAACACCACTTGAATCTCTTATGATCAATCACACACAGAACGGAGTCTGTTAACAATGGATTATCACAAGATATCTTTAGATCTACAAACAGTTCTAAAGATCCTGTCGATACTTCGATCTAGTTTGAGTGAATCTTATATCAGAAGAGAAGATTCTCAAGAATAAACAAACTAGGTGCAATCAAAGTTCAACAACCGTTAGTCAATCAAATCAATCGAAAACTAATATAAATTGCAATTATCTAGTTTCCCACCAATGGTACTCGTAGAGCTTCTTGATCCCACATAAGTCTTTAAACGAGTGGTCGTAAGAGATTTCGCTTAATTAGGGTACTTTCCTCTCCGGATAGACGGCTCCACCAGAAACAACAAGAAGATGAAGTTTTTATGTCTCTGAGGATAGTTTGCTCGAAATGCAAACTTGGGTATGTATAGACCAAGGATGTTTGGACACCAAGGAATTTCCAAAACCGAATATTCTCAAGATATGCAATAAATGCCCAAAATCGGTTTTCATAATTCCTGGAAATACTTTGTCCAATATTTCCGAAATCTCACTAGAAAATCTCCAATTAGTAAATGCACATTACCAATTTTTATTTTCCAAAGATATGCATTTAATTGCTGGTAATTAAAGGCATATAAAACTAATAACCTTAATCAAAAGATTCTTAATTTATTTCGGTCCGGGATCTCCTTGAGTTATTAAGGAATATCTTTGAACCATAAAAGTTAAGAGTTACTGAACACGTTCAAAGTATGTCGACATCTTTTCTTTGTAAATTCTCTTTCATATTTACAATCTTGGAATCGATTATACCACACTTCCAAACAAGTTTAGAATTGGTTCATCTGTATTCCAAGACAACTATGTGATTGATCAAATATCAAATCACTAATCATGGGTTTACGATTTTACCAAACACAAGGATCGGTTCTACCTTAATATGGTTACTAGGACCGGTTACACCAGTTACCAGGATCGGTTATATCAATTACCAGGACCGGTTACCATATACTCATGGTATTACTTGTGATCGGTTACACAAGTCACTAGGATCGGTTACACCAATTTCCAGGATCGGTTACACCAATTACTAAGACCGGTTACGCTAATTAAAAGGATCGATTACATAACTATTTTGTGATCGGTCACACCAATTACTAGGATCGGTCACACAAATTACAAAAATCGATCATACCATCTCAGGTGATTACTTAGGATCGGTTACACTAATAAAATTCATACCAAGTCATAAGTCAGGCACTGTGACTAGTTTTACCAAGATACATAACAAGTTATGATCGGTTCTACTAACTCACACATATTGGTAATCCAAAGATATGCAATGAATAACAATACCAATAAGCCTAGCGATTTGCCTTTCGATTCATAAAACAAGTTCATGAATGTACTTCCTTTAAACAAATGTAAACATTGTTTCCTAGGATGAAATCTTCACCTTTACCCATATACATAATTACAATAGCATTCATGCGATTATGTCGATGACTTATATACGAAGTTCAAAAGATAGGCGTTATACTTCGTATCCTAATTCCCTAACATTATGATCATATGATCATGTCTCACTACTAGAGTATGATCATTCACAGCTTCGCAGTTATGTTTTCAATATAGCACGACTTGAAAGATACGTTAGGATTGAAACAGTTCAAGTCAAAATATTACTAACCTCAAGAGGAAGGATGATGTCGTCGTTGTAGCTTGTTACTTCTTCACATTCTTCAAGTCTTCGAGTAATACTTGTATGTCTCATAATCCTAATCTTTCTAGTCTAACCTATACGAAGTTGTCTCTAGTACATAATCAAGCGACTATTTAATTGAGTTTTGATTCACTAAAATATGACAACCAATCTTGACATACCAACACTTGGTGGGTTCAACCGAGCTAAGCACTAAAAATCTCCCCCTTTGTCAATTTTAGTGACAAAACTCTTAATACATATGGATAAACAAATTACAAGAATTCATTACACATACGCTTGATTCTAAGTTTCAACAGCACAATACCCTGCATATATTCAATCCATAAATGCCACTGTTGACATTTGAATAACAAAGCAAATACCCCCCTAAAGGTAAGATATGTAGATTTTCAATCCGAGCATCTTTGTTATTCCCCATTTGTAGTCAAGATAACTACAATAGCAATATGATATGTTGCTCCCCCTTAGTCAATGCTTTACTCTTTCGTTAGATATAACATTTAAGCACAAATGTCCTTTCCTTAGTGATTACAAATCACTTGTTTACTCCATATATTTCTCCCCTTTTTTGTCACAAAATGACAAGGGTTCGAGCAAATAAAGGTAAAACCGAAAGGATCTTACAAATCTAAAAGACTTGTACAACCTATAATAGTTAAGCACGAAGGTTTCACATACCATTTTAGATAACCAATATCAAAACCGAAACTACAAGTAATTTGGTTTTAATATGTTATCAAGGAAACAATTGCCCGAAGCAATTTTCCCTAATAGTTTAACAAATTGACTAAGAAACTTAGTTCCCTTGTGTTGATGGTGGTTTTCAGTTCAGGGCTAAAATTGTGAAACCCTATACTTAATGTACTGTCATCTTGTAAAGGAACAGAAGCCATTTGAAAATGATGAGTGCAAAAACCTCTTCGCTCACGGATGTATTGAGCAATTCAATATATTTGGACATATATATATATAAATTCACTCAGAATGGTGCATACAGCAGCGATCCCAAATATTCTATGAATTTTATTCCCCACCGGCATTATTCACTAATGCATTGACTTGCCTGGTATTTTCCTATGCTATGTTCCCAGCTGAACTCTCAATATTGGCATGACATGACGATTAATGTTCACTCGCAGCAGAGTAGCATGAATCTCCCAAAGTGTCAGTATTGAGACCTGCATGAAAAACACTCACGTAGGCTACACCACTCTCTGACAAAGAGATCGGCGTGTCGACATACTTTTAATTAAAAGTTAACTCGATCTACGCGTTTAAATTCCTTAAGGAAAATCTAGACTGTCCATCTCAGTCTTAAAAAACGATCACGGCCACACGATTTGGCCACGCAATTCAACAAGCCTAGCCTACCCCTAGCGGAACTAGGCGATCATCATTATGACCACCGGCGGGCCCACTAACGTCCCAACCGGTCAGAATCCATGTAGTTCACCTGCAACACCCTCAAACGTTAGACAGAACATGGGTGATGGCGCTGTTAAAAAGAGCTCAAACGAGCCAAGACCGACCACAACGGTCTCAAATTCATCACATCCGTCCAACTAGGCTAGCCTAGTTTGACGGTCTAGATCTTCCCTCGAATGATAAAAAGGGTAATGGAGTGTTCACCGGCGACCCAACTATATTCTTGGTCAATCGACTTGCCCACGACAAACCAGAAACATGTTGAATCGCTAGCCCAAAGAAGGGTGATCGCGCGATTTTAAAAAAAAAAACTAAATTGAATAAATGGCATTATGCAACTGTCGCAAATCAATCGTGTCCGTCCATCTTCGCCAGCTTGGTCGAACAGCTTAGATCGGATTCTAGATGGACAACAGCATGGCATTGTGATCATCGGACACCCCTCTTCCATGAGGAGTGATCGGCCAAGCCACGGCTTGCTCATGTGGCCTCCGAACGATCACCCAAAATAGGCTAGTCGCACTGTTTGCATAATCCAACGACAGCCATCAACTGCCGCAAATCATCTCAGCCACTCAACTTGGCTAGCCAATTTAACCGGCCCAGATCTAATCTGGATCGACCGATAGGATGTTAGAATGGCCACCAGCTGCCACTCTCTCATAGGGACCGACCGTCCAACCCCTGGGATGCACGCATGGCTCCTACCAACTCCCTGAAAATGGCTGGTTATGCTCCTTTTAAGACATTAAGATCTGCGACTAACTCAGACAATCTTTAAAACAACAATGCTTTATACGCATCGATTATAAATAATGCTTTATACGCATCAATTATAAACGATGATTCATAAATATTGATTCCGCGAACAATTTTATTATTTGACCTAAGAAACACTATGTGCTGCTTTTAGCGACAAGTCTCACGACTTTACCCATTTACTCGAGACATCAAACATGTCACAAATTGGGGGACGCTCACTGGAGTATTGGTTTGGCGGTTTACGGCCTGCGGCGTGCAACGCGCCCATTACGATAAAGTATCAGGAAAGGACAGACCAGCAATGAGAGTAGTGGATGAAAGGGTGACCAGTCTTCCCTCATTATGGAAACGTGATGATCACCACCTTTTGTACAAACCCACTTATCCACTACTTAACTGCCTCCACTTCCTATGAGATCAGGGGTGCGCTCAATGACTTTTATAAATAGGTTTTTCAACCTACTTTCAAACACAAGTGTTATCAACACAAGTATCCGGAAAACACCAAGAACTTATAGCTTACATTCTGCAAGCCAGTTCCACATTCTGATACAAGTCATAAAACAGCCACACCTTCATAATTCAACATTCTGATCTCAAACACCTTATTCACTTCCCTCCCTAATATCAACCCTTCTCCTTCACTTTGTGACCGAAGTAAGACTGGAATGGCCATTTCTTGGTTTAGGCCAGGATTGTACAAATCGATCTCTCGAATCTAAAGTACTCCCGTGCAGTACATTTTTTTAGGGTTTGAATTCGTTTCTCATCAACACACCCAAATTTACCAACAAAAGCAGAATCAGTTTTTACCCCAAAACAACTGGCGACCACAGTGGGAGATTAATCTCTCGGTTGCGAAATCAATCTCAATTTTCATTTCAATCTTCCCAATTTCACAATGGTGGATCTTAGGTCGGGATCCGCAACAAACCCTGATGTCGCTGGCGCTGAAAACACCCCTGGCATCAACATTCCCGTCGGTGACACCAACGTACCACCTACCAGCATGATCAACGCATCTCGTGGCACTACATCCTCAACCACCAACACCAGCGGCGCAGGAAACATCCCCTCCGGCGTGACACCTCCTATCACCATGGCTAGAGCCGCTACCGCTATTCCCAATGTTTCTTCGAGCGTAACACCTCCAGTTATTACCAGAGCTACTGCCACTCCTCCATAAGGACTAAAGGATGGAGGAACTAGAGGAATCCAACCCCCTATTACCATTGTTGATTTGATGGAAAGACAATAAGTTCTCGCTAAAGCCCAGACGGACATGGCTACAACTCAGAAAGAGGTACTTACTTTCCTAAAGATACTAACGGAACGGTTACCACAAGAGCCACGTCAACCCACAAAGCCAATAAGGATTACTTTTAACACTCCTGGCGCAATCACTTCAACAGGGAGAGCCTTTATAGATGAAGAAGTGCGTGTTGCTCCTGAACGCTCATGGGGAAGGAATCAGCCGTCCAATTTCATCACACATGAGGATCTGGGGCGACTTCTCCAAAATTGAGGCAAAGAAAACCCGGTGGACATGCACCAGCATCAACCTCCGTATCCTCCCGATGTGCAAAGAGTTCTTCTCCCGAGAGGATACTCCTCCCCTCAGTTCTCACTCTATGATGGCATTGGTAACGCTCGTGAACATATCTCTCGTTTTATGGAATCTTTTGGAGAACACGAATACAATCATGTCCTCTGCCTAAAAGAATTTTCAAAGTCGCTTACTGGAAGAGCGTACACCTGGTACAACAACATCGCGCCAAACAGCATATCCAACTGGTATGAGATGGTCACTGCTTTCTACTAGAAATATTTCATCGTGTCTGAGCAAATCACTTTCTCAGACTTGGGGAGGATGTTCCAACAAAACAATGAGCATCCAAATGATTATGTCAAGAGATTCAGGATTCAAGCGCTGGATTGTCACGATTCAAACGTGACTAAACAACAGTTGGTAGAGTCATGCATTAACGACATGGTGCCCATATATCGCGCTCTACTGGAGAACTTGCGTTTCCAAACCTTTTCTGAACTTCATGAAGCCACTAAGCGTTCGGCCACAACAGCATCGGCATTACTGGAAAGGACCGGATCAACCAGAAATGAAGATGCACGTGAGAATCGAGGAAGCAGACGCCTCATCAACAAAAAATACAATACATGACACTTTATAAGTGTAGTAAGAGAAAGAGGAAAGATAAAAGCTCCAGCGGCGAAACAACAACCCAAACATGCAGCACCAGCGCATCAGACGGCCTCATCCCGGAAGGTCGCGGCTAAGACTCCTGCGCAACAACAAGAAACTTAGAATGCTGCTCCAAACTTCCCATTCCCAATTGAAGAAGTAATCAAGCTCCTGGAAGCATGGATTCAAGATAATGCCATCAAGCTACCTCCTATCAGGCGCCCACCAACTGAGGAAGAAATGGCAAATCCCAAATATTGTCTCTACCACAGGTTCGTCAATCATCCAACCAATGAATGCAACAAATTGAAGCGCATCTTTAAATAAAAGGTAGATGCTGGAGAACTTCAACTAGGCACTGAGGGAGTTCACAGAGACCCTCTTCCAGTCAGAAGCTGCGCACTTTCTGGGGACTCTGTCCACAAAGCCATGCAATCCATGATGGAGCGTGTATGTGAAATTCTTTATTTCTCCAAAGCACAGCGTCAAGATATATTTGCATCTCTCAATCGCATTGTGTCGGGCAAGCGACTGTTTTCAGTCGGAGAAGCCACTCCCAAGCCCCAACTTCTCTTAGGAGGCGCTGTTGGAAAATGCAACTGGGGACTGCTGACCACTGCCCACCTGAAGGGCATCGAGTTCGACAGCACGCTGATTGATGCGACCTCTGACTTAAACGTTGTTACCGTCAAGATTCTGAGAGTCGCAGGGATTTCAAAGCGGGAAGTTGTTCACCGCCCAACTGTGATTAAAAGCGCAGAAGGAAAATGAAAAACTGCTTATGGGTATATTAATCTCGAAATCAAAGTAGGAGATGCTTTAACACGCGGTAAGTTTCATATTGTTAAAGAATGCCCGAATTATGATATGATTCTGGGACGTTCGTGGGTGCATGACAACAAAGCAAAGTTAGGAGTATGTCCTTTGCCAGTGTCTATACCTGAAAGGATTTCCAACAAGCCGTCCAACCCCGAAGATCATTTGTTGCCGTATCAACAACTTGCCAATGTGACGCAACTACCTGGAGAGAGCCCATCGATGTACATTCGAAGATTCCGAACCAAAGTAAGTCTTATTGAACAACCCTTTTTACAACCAGTCACTCCTCCTTCCGCCAAGGCTTGGGGACTCGATCCGATCATCAACCCAGTCGCCACTAGAAGATGTGAATGGGATGCTGGTCCTTTCAAATACTTTATCAAAAATTTAGAAGATGTCTCAGTCAAAGACAACGAGTCTAAGAATCAAGTAGCTGTGCAACACCCAAACCCATTTCAAGTTGGAGATACGGTAGTGAAAGTTGCCGCTCAGCCTGCTCCGCCTTCGGAAGGGAAAGACGATCCATACCTAGTGGCAGAAGTTATCTTAGGGGGTTACTACAAGCTCATCAATGCCGACAAACTAAAATGCATGATAATACACTCACGATGGCTCAAACCTTTCAATACCTAAAACGCTGTGCTACCTTTTTCCTCCAGCGTTCTTTTTAATACTTTCTCTAGCAATTTCCCTTTTGATGCAATATTTGTAATTCCTCCAAAATGATTGCACTGCTTGCATTCATAATTAGGATTTCATTTCATCAGTTAATCAAAACATCATTTCCTCAATAAACCATTACCCATCAGTTCAAAACCAAAAAAAAATAAAATCAAACCATGAAAGAAACACCTTACATCTTTCAGTAAATACCTAAGAGGGGAATATGTAAAGGAAAAAGAAAGAACAAGATATTCAAGGGAAATCATCAAGCAACAACAGATTCTTCTTGGAAAGCACCTTACCTATCCCGAAGAGCATCCTGCTTCAACATTGAGATGGTTTCTCAACCACCACCTCTTTTGACTGACGTGATCCCTAGAGGAGGTTCTGTACACTTCAGTATGCAATTTTCGGATTTTGAAAATCATTTCACGGACCGAGAAGCAACGAATCTGAAGGTGGTGCACGTACCCAGTGACACTCCCAGTTCGCAATTACTTCTTCAGAAATCACGTTGCACATGTCGTCAATTGAAGACAAGGCCTCTCTCATCCGTTTAGCCCACAATATGAGGCTTATTGGGTCTCTAGATCCGTGGCAAAACCTCCCATTCTTCTACATACCTAGCCGAAACGCCAAAAATCTTCAAGAAGCGTGTAATCTGCAAGAGGAATATCAAACAGAAGGTTGGTCGAGCCATAATTGTTATTTTTCCCTACTCTAAATTGTTGTTACTAGCGTTACATGTGTGGAAATATTATTATGGAAGAGGAACCTCTTCCCATGAGAAGAAAACACAGACTTGCCAGCCATTACTATTTGTGTGCTGGCTTCGCCATGCCGCCTCAATAGAATGGGAAGAGATCAGATTGCAAAATCACGTTTTAGGAATGAATATCATGAACACAGGCTACCGAAGAGCGCTACATCTAAAGTTTCAAGATATTGCGAGATCTTTCTAAGAATTTGGATTTCTTAGTCGGGAGATTTCATTTATTAATCAAACTGGAAACATAAAATCATGAAAGCAGCATGAATGAAGGATTATTATTTGATGAAGCCCTGGCTCCATCCGCATGAAACAAAAGCTACTAAACATCAAAGAAGTATCATCAACGCCGGGGTCAATGGCGCCTTCACTTGAACCCTCTCCAGAAGCCGCTTTAACATCCTCTTCAGAAGCTGCATCGACGTTCTCTTTGGGAACTTCTTTAACATCCTCTTCGTAAGCTGCATCAACGTTCCCTTTGGGAACTGCTTCAACATCTTCCTTGAAAGCTGCACCAACATTCACTTCGGAGTCCGCTTCAACATCTTCTCCAGATGCCGCTCTTCCTACACACTTTTCGGAAGTTTCCCCGACATCCTTTTTCAGAAACTGCTTCAACAGCCTTTTGAGGGTATTCCGGTTCGTCCACGTCAGAGTCGAGGATTATGACGCCGTCATGAATAGGGTGTTCATGTTTATCCAAGAATTCACGTTCACCCGAGAGCTGCTCATACTCCACCCTCCGGCGCTTTAGCCAGGTAACAAACCTTTCAGTCCTAACACTTGTTGGCTGAGATGCTTCATCGCGCCTCAATTTTTCCTTCATGCCAACCGAAGCCAGGAAATCTTGGACATGCTCTCAGACGATGCTCAGACGTACAAAGGACTTGGAATGCAGTTTGAGATACCAACCAACCGTCTGCCCGATCTACCTGGGGCCAACCGACATCATACTAGGGGAACGCTCATCTGGATGCCTCGTGCCATGTTCCAAGGACAAGCCAACCCACCTCTCCCAGTAACATCTATCTACTTTTCCTCATAAGTTTTATCTTTATTTGTCACCATCTAGTGCTTACCCCGCAACAATGTCATTGTTACGTACTAAGCAGGGGACTTAATGTTGATGGTGGTTTTCAGTTCAGGGCTAAAATTGTGAAACCCTATACTTAATGCGCTGTCATCCTGCAAAGGAACAGAAGCCATTTGAAAGTGATGAGTGCAAAAACCTCTTCGCTCACGGATGTATTGAGCAATTCAATATATTTGGACATATATATATATAAATTCACTCAGAATGGTGCATACAGCAGCGATCCCAAATATTCTGTGAATTTTATTCCCCACCGGCATTATTCACTAATGCATTGACTTGCCTGGTATTTTCCTATGCTATGTTCCCAGCTGAACTCTCAATATTGGCATGACATGACGATTAATGTTCACTCGCAGCGGAGTAGCATGAATCTCCCAAAGTGTCAGTATTGAGACCTGCATGAAAAACACTCACGTATGCTACACCACTCTCTGACAAAGAGATCGGCGTGTCGACACACTTTTAATTAAAAGTTAGCTCGATCGACGCGTTTAAATTCCTTAAGGAAAATCTAGACTGTCCATGTCGGTCTTAAAAAACGATCACGGCCACACGATTTGGCCACGCAATTCAACAAGCCTAGCCTACTCCTAGCGGAACTAGGCGATCATCATTATGACCACCGGCGGGCCCACTAATGTCCCAACCGGTCAGAATCCATGTAGTTCACCTGCAACACCCTCAAACGTTAGACAGAAAATGGGTGATGGCGCTGTTAAAAAGAGCTCAAACGAGCCAAGACCGACCATAACGGTCTCAAATTCATCATATCCGTCCAACTAGGCTAGCCTAGTTTGATGGTCTAGATCTTCCCTCGAATGATCAAAAGGGTACTGGCATGTTCACCGGCGACCTAACTATATTCTTGGTCAATCGATTTGCCCACGGCAAACCAGAAACGTGTTGAATCGCTCGCCCAAAGAAGAGTGATCGCGCGATTTTTTAAAAAAAAACTAAATTGAATAAATGGCGTTATGCAACTGCCGAAAAATCAATTGTGTCCGTACATCTTCGCCAGCTTGGTCGAACAGCTTAGATCGGATTCTAGATGGACAACAGCATGGCACTGTGATCACCGGCCACCCCTCTTCCATGTGGATCGATCGGCCAAGCCACGGCTTGCTAATGTGGCCTCCGAACGATCACCCAAAAGAGGCTAGTCACACTGTTTGCATAATCCAACGGCGGCCATAAACTGCCGTAAATCATCTCAGCCACTCAAATTGGCTATCCAATTTAACCGGCCCAGATCTAATATGGATCGACCGATAGGATGTTAGAATGGCCACCAGCTGCCACTCTTTCATAGGGACTGACCGGCCAACCCCTGGGATGCGCGCGTGGCTCCTACCAACTCCCTAAAAATTGCTGGTCATGCTCCTTTTAAGACATTAAGATCCACGACTAACTTAGACGATCTTTAAAACAACAATGCTTTATACGCATCGATTATAAACAATGCTTTATACACATCAATTATAAACGATGCTTCATAAATATTGATTCCGTGAACAATTTTATTATTTGACCTAAGAAGCACTATGTGCTGCTTTTAGCGACAAGTCTCACTACTTGACCCATTTACTCGAGACATCAAACATGTCACAAATTGGGGAATGCTCACTGGGGTATTGGTCTGGCGGTTTACAGCGTGCGGTGTGCAACGCGCCCATTACGAGAAAGTGTCAGGAAAGGACGGACGGTTAACAGCAATGAGAGTAGTGGGTGAAAGGGTGACCAGTCTTCCCTCATAATGGAAACATGATGATCACCACCTTTTGTATAACCCCACTTCTCCACTACTTAACTGCCTCCACTTCCTATGAGATCAGGGGTGCGCTCAATGACTTTTATAAATAGGTTTTTCAACCTACTTTCAAACACAAGTGTTATCAACACAAGTGTTATCAACACAAGTATCCATAAAACACCAAGAACTTATAGCTTACGTTCTGCAAGCCAGTTCCACATTCTGATACAAGTCATAAAACAGCCACACCTTCATAATTCAACATTCTTATCTCAAACACCTTCTTCGCTTCCCTCCCTAAGATCAACCCTTCTCCTTCACTTTGTGACCGAAGTAAGACTGGAACGACCATTTCTTGGTTTAGGCCATGATTGTACAGATTGATCTCTCAAATCTAAAGTACTTCCGTGCAGTACATTTGTTTAGGGTTTGAATTCGTTTCTCATCAACACACCCGAATTTACCAAAAATAGCAGAATCAGTTAATACCCCAAAACAACTTGCTAAACCGATTGCACAATTACAATCACTTATTTCGATAAGACCAAAATAAATATCAGAATTAACTTTATTTTTCTCATCAGGCTCTAATTATTCAGACAATAACTTAGACCTTACACTTTAGACAAGACAATTACTAGGTTAGTTAACTAGTATTTCTTGACAAGGAATTCAATTAGACTTGAATAACCGAATCCTTTACTTTGATAAGTCTAACTATGATCAGAATTAACTTAGTTTCTCTTATCCGAAATCACATTGGACTAAACAAATGATTCCGTATTTTGTTAAGCCATAAACAATACATACAAACCAAATAAATTGACTTGCACAATTATTTCTCTTAATCGGAAGCAATTGAAACAAACATAGACATTATAGCACCGAAATTTCGTTAAGCCAAAAAAATTTAATACCAAACTATAAAGAAAGATATCAAACAATAATTTTTCTTAAGCAGAAACAATTGAATCACACACACACACACATCCATACACACATAATGGAATAAACATCAATTGTACCGAATTTTGTTAAGCAAAAGAAAAATATATGCAATAAAATCAGGCTTTTCTTAAACAGGAAAACGACTAACAAGAGCAACCTTTACCAGAGAAAGGTTGAATCGGTTTTAACTAATGTGTGCCAATAGCAAAAGTTGAAAACCCGAAACACGTATGTTTATGTTAAACACAATTCATGTAAACACAAAAATTATTCAACACATTGTGACTTTTTACATATGAGTCTCAATCGGAACACCTTATGATCCTTTGATAAAGCCTACCAACATGGGCTAGAACTTAATCCCGCTAAATAAAAAAGCCACGCAAACCATAAGGGTTCTCACATATGAGATCGAATATTAAGGTTATGAAAACCGAAATCAAACATCCCATAAACACATAGCAATAATATAAAGCATTCAAGCACAGGCTATGTAATTGAAAAACTATCTGTAGATAGGGAAAAACGATTCGCTGGTTTTTAGGAAATGGAGAGACGACCGTGTGACGGAGGTTCCTCAACCAAGCGAACTACCTATCCTCAAACAGATGCACTGCACGAGAGTGCTTTGAGTTCGAGAGATCAATCTGTAAGACTCCGGCCTAAACAAAGATAATGGCCGTTCCAGAGTCAATTCGGTTACAAAGAGGGAAGAGGGTTGATCTGTATGAGGGAAGCTGAGAAGTGTGTGAGATCAATGATGATCAAGGATTGTGAATGTGTTATGGTTTCTGCAAGTTTTCTGTGAACTGTTGAGTTCAAATAAGTTCTGGTCGATTGATGGAATTATTGAGAGTGATTGCTCGAAAAATTGTCTTGTCCTTCAATCGTGGATTCAAAGACTTATTTATATTGCCAGAATAGAAGACACATTGATCTCCAGTAAGTGTGACGGTTGACCGAGTGAAAGAGTGGGAAAGTGGGAAATCGTGGTTTAACCAATTCCAGGTTGTGCGGAGACTTGGTTGATTGTCAACCCACTACTTTGTTAACTCCCTCAACTGCTTGCACGACTTACTCACATTTCTCATCGTGGATGAACACATGTGTTGTAGGCTGCCAGACCAAAACCCTAATTAATATCCCCCATGTGACGTGATTGATGTCTCACGAACGTGGAGTCTGCGAAGCAGACGTGTATTTGATTAATCAGTCATTGACTTGATTATACGATAAGTCTAAGTATTGTCCAGTGGAGCATGATTGTCGAATGCTCTAGGATTCATGGATCGAACGTCTGTTAGGACGTATAGTTCTCGAATGAATGATGTTGATAATTGAATCAACGTGATGAATATTGATACTCTGAGCAATTATTGCTCGTGTGATGAGTTGTTGAATATTGATAGTTGAATCAATATTCGAGCATCTGAGCAAGTATTTCTCATTCGATAAATTACTGAATATTGATAGTTGAATCAGTATTCGAGCAATTGAGCAAGTATTGCTCATTCGATAAATTACTAATATTGATAGTTGAATCAATATTCGGGCAATTGAGCAAGTATTGCTCATTCGAAGGATTATTGGTAACTTGACCCAATAAAATATTAATTAAAACATTGGTAGCCTGATCGGATATTATATTTTTAACCCAGATGTTGATTCCTGGATCAATATAAAAATTATTAGTGTTTGAACTCGCTCAGAATTATGATTTACAGAACGTTTGTTCGAAACCCTAATTTTTGATCAATTTCTCGTCAATTGATGATTTACTGAAGATAAGTCACTGAGTGAAGGAGTGACCGGCTACATGGGATGATGGTCGACCATGTAGTACCCAAGTGCTTGAGTGAGCGTGCACCAAAGTCCTTTGTTGACCAGTTGGTGAAAGAATGATCAAATGCTGAATTAATCATTTATTAAAATAGCGCTCGTGTGAGCATTAGGTGATAAAACCTAATGATGGAGAGATGAGAGACCGACCAAGGGGTCATGGGACCGGCCCTTGGTGGCTGTGGACCGGCTTATGGTCGATTGAGCGAGTCCCAGTCGATTGAGAGAGTTTTGACCCAATACGAACAATTGACAACAAATTAGGTCAAAAGTATGAAGATGTGTGGGACCGGATCTCTGCAAGCCTTAGGGACAGCCTTGGTCGGTCAAGGAAGCATGCCGTGTCACCATAATGTCCGTGTCCCAGTCCTTAGAGTTTTGGTATTTTCTGATGCACGTTTGAGCAATATTTTGGATTTTAAAAAGAGTTTGATCTTTGACTGAAATTCTTGATTTTGCTAGATTGAGCAAGTAGAACTTTGCTCCTTTGATCAATATTTTAAGAATATTAAAATAATAATATTAAATATTTTTCGTGAGTAGCCTAGTCGGTCATGTGACCATTTAATTTTTTGGCTTTTTCATCGTTTGAGCAATATTTGAGAAAATAATAAGAAACCAGGGTTTTTGCTCAAACGGAGGAGTTTCATAAGATGAGGGAAATAATAATTATGAAAACAAGGGATTGCAAGTTGTGGGACCGGCCATGGATAGGGCATGGCCGGCTGGCTAGGTAGCCCGTTCCCATGACACCTTCCCCTATTTTTATTATTTTTCATCTTTGAAGGAAAATATGGAGAAATCGTGAGTTTTGCTCAAACAAGGAAAGTTGCTCGAATGAAGGAGTCTTAATAAGGTCATGAAAATAAGAAAATAAAAAATAAATAAAGGAAGAGGCGTGGGGGACCGGCCACGGCGGCATTGTTGTTGTGAGCATCTTTATTCCATGATTCATTGTTTTGTTGAATACTGCGCTTTGTATGAACGATGTGCTGAAGTAGAAATGTTATGCATCTGTCACAACCACTTTGCAAGAATGACTGACTCCCATGATGAGACTTCAAAAGATGATGTTTCCAAAGATGACATCTCTACGGATGCAACTTCAAGAAATGGTACTTCTTGGACCTCTGAGTGATGGTGAGAGATCCTTCATACTGAGTTGTACCCCTGGTTACTTAGTATGAGTAATACATGGAGAGTTCTTCGTGGAAGAGTATAACATTGACAGAGCAGCATGCCAGATGGGCTTTGACCAATGTGTTTTGGACGTTCGATGGAATAAACCATCAGTTGAACAACTTTATGCTCATTTGGATTACACGTACCTGAATGGTCGTGAATATATGTTTCCTTGCTCTAATCGAGCCACGTATGAAACTCCGGGTTATATCGGTTTTTGGACCCAGCAACTTGAACGCCTTCATGACTTTGTAATAGCTGCTCGGACTCTCTCAAAAGAACCTCCTACTGTTGAGATGGTCTCCGCTCGGCCGAGATTGAAATATCAATAGGACGGTCGTGCTGTGAGACCTCAGATCGATGTGGATTACTCAAAAATACCAGTAAGTCTTCGGGCGGAGAATCCAGAAGTAAGGATTATAGAATGATACCGAACACTGTAAAGTCCCCGGCTGTTTCTTTGGTGAGTTGTTAGCGTTCCCTATACCATGACTTTTTCTTGTCCGTGAAATTAGGATCATGAAACCAATGTTTGTTACTTCGTCTCAGAACTTTGCCCTATCGAGCCTTGACGGTATTCAATTCACTGCTGCTGAACAAACAGTCTCTGACTCGAGCGTTGAAGAAGAAGTTGATGTAAGCACCTCTTCGTATAATCGCTCATAACACTCCTTGAATGAAATATTGATAATTGTTGCTGATGTATCCATGAGGAGATTTCGTGGATGAGCAAAGTATTGACAATGCTCATTCTTCCTTGGAAAATGGTGAGATGGAGAATTCTCAAAACCCAGGACCGAATGAAGGAAATAATGCTACTAATGGTGATTCCGGAAATATTGATCCTCCGAACGGCTTAGAGACCCCTCAAGTAAGTATTCCCCTGTACTTTCTTCATAGAAGTATGAAATTGATGATTTGGGGATGAATAAATGAGAACCCACATGAACGAATGAGAAATTTTTCCGAAATACGTCACCAGAAAAATCCATACTTCAGTCTTTCAGTAAAAATGCTATAGAATCTTCGTCCGATGTCGGATTTTCGTAATCTAGCCATGTTTTTTAATGCCCAGGAAATTTCCAAGCTTTAACATAGAATATTTTTGAGTTTTGAGCATGTTTTGGGGCCGAAATAGTCGAAACAGTAAACTTCCAGGAGACTTCCATAAAATTTTCAGCTGGCAGTCCAATGTTTTGGCCACATCTCTTTGCTCGTTTATCCAATTGTTATGAAATTTCGATATGAATTATAGAACATCCATATGAAGAGAATGGTATATGACTAAACCTTGGATTACTCACCAATTGCTCCCAGTTCGTCGTCTTATACAGGGAAGTGTAAAATCCCCACAGACGAGCTTGTTGCAAAACATGTTTTATGACTTTCACGCTATTTGCTCATGTCTTTAATGCATAGGAAAGAACTTAGATAGTGTTAGTTCACTTGCATGCTGGATTTTATGATTTCCTTTTGATTTTCATGCTTGGAGCGTCCTAATCCAGCGTAATCTTCATGCTAGGTGCCAAATGTTGAAGTAGAGAATAATGGAGCCAATGATAATTTAAACAATGTGGCGAATCGAGTTGATGATGTTACCATCTCTGTACCTCAATGCCATGAGAATGTTGCTACTGAAGTTTTCGAAGAGAATGAAGCTCAAATCACCATTACTGCAGGGGTAGAAGAAATCGGACCCAGAATGGAAGAGATTGCTCCAATAATAGAAGAAACTGTTCCCACGACTGCTGAAGTTGCTCCAATGATAGAGACCCGCATGATTGTGCATAAATATTCTACTGCATGGATTATTTGTGTGCCTCCGTTTGGTGAGCTACTCCCGTATAATGAATTAGTTGGTGGATTTAGCATTCCTACTGTGTATGCCGGCATGTATGAGGAGCTATGGAAGAGGTATGGTCACATTGTTGTTAAAAAAGATTCCAAACGAAGTTACTTCTTGAAAATGCAAGTGGGAACCATCTTGCGCATCATATACGATATACGAACTAGAGCTAGAAATACCGTCACTCCAGATGTACTCTTTGATTGGGAGTACAACCTGAAGAATTCTTAGGAACTGGGTTTCAATGTGGGATGGCTTCGTGAGAGGATTGAAGCCATCAAGGAAGCAGTCGAGAAAAATGTAACTCTGACAAGTAATGATGTGATGAAGAAGGAGGCTAAAGTCGCCCAGTTAATGGAAGAGTTTGAGCGGGAGAAAGCATCCTTGCGAGACCTGAAGATTGCAGAGGAGCAAAAATCTTTCTTTGCTGATTTCCTTTAGTTTCCTTTCCATAATCTCTTGAACCTTGAACTTCTGAGAGATGTAAGGTTTTACTTTGGTTTTGATTTTTGATTGGTTTTGGATAAGTGAGTGATTGAGGATTTTCTTTTGAATTTGATAGAGATTTTTCTTTGAATAAAAGAACTTTAATAAATTACTGAATTCAAATACTGGATGCAAGTATTGCAAACGTTTTGGAGGAATTGAAAATACAGGTGAAAGAAAATCCTAAAATGCATTGGGCGTATCGAGCATTTGTTCGTTTCTTGAGAAAATAACACCCCAAGACGCTGAATGCCTCAGGCATCAAATACTTTGAGCCAATTCTCATGTATCACTGGCACGCTGGTCTTGCCATCCATGTTGATCAGTTTGTAGTATCCACCAACAATGGACTTAGCGACCATAAAAGGCCCTTCCCAGTTAGAGTTTCTTGCAGAATGGATATTGCGTTTAGTTGCTTTAAGAACTAAATCCCCTTCATGAAATTTTTAGGCTTGATCGTTCATGCCCTGAAGATCTTCTGCTGATTCGGCATTCCTCTGATGATGGGTTTCTATGCTCGTGTTGTCGAAGCTTTCTGACTTTGTGGCACATATGGACACTCATGCAAAGTTACAGGAGGATATCCTAGGTATTTTTTGTCATACTTGTTAATCATCTCAGCAATAAAATTTTCGATGAGATGCTCAACTTGAAGAGGCTGCACATTCAACCATTTAGTAAAATATTGTTGAGGTGAGACTAACCACTCATAGTGTTTGGTGAATGCTAGGTTATTTGCAAGATTGATTCCCCTGACCAGGGTACCATGTTTGAAAGTTAATAATATAAACGCATGAGGGGATATAAGACTTGCCTGAGTGCGGAACCTTTTGATGAAAGCATGCGCATTTTCTTCAGATGTTTGTGTCAGTTCCATCAAGGCTTTGACTTCCTCCATATGCTCGAATGATTGAGTATCCTCTATTTCTTCTGAATCGGAGCTTTTTTCAACAAAGAAATGTGCGATTGAAGATGTTAGAGTTACTTTTTCAGCATGAATCCATGTTCGTCCAAGGATCATATCATATCCTGGGTCCTCCCTAATTATGTGAAATTTGGTTTCTGCCCAGGTTGAACCAGTTTTCATCTTGAGAATGATGTAACCATATGTATCCCTGGAGACTCCTTCATGATCTCTGACTGAAATAGGAGAATGAGTGGCTTCTTGTCGACTGATGCCTGCAGCTCTGATAGTTTTCAAAGGGAAGATATTGACAGCAGTGCCAATATCGACCAACGCTCGCTTGAATTCATTTTCTTTGAGACTGACTGTGGTGAGCAGTCCCTAATCATACATCTCTTTGTCAGTGGCTGGTTGTTCAGAGAGTGTGAAGGTTCTGATTAGGAGAGGATTCTTGTGTACTCCTTCAGTCCCCAGTTCTCCTAAATCGGCCTTTTCTTTGAATATGCGTTTCAAAGTTCTGCAATCACTTGTTGGATGACTGACATACCTATGAAATTGGCAGTAGTGCAGATTCTCCATTTCTTCCTCTGTTGGCTCTCTCCTGAAGGGAGGTAGTTTGATCGCACCGTCTTGAATCCAGACTTCTAATAACTTGATCACTTCTTCAATGGGAAAAGGAAAGTCTGGTTTTTCCTGGTCATTATGTTGACGCTGAGCCGGTGCTCTTGTGTTTCGGGCCTGACTGTCCTTCCTTGGTGATTTTGTAGGATGGGACGTTGGAGCATTCTTATGTTGTTGTGCTTCGGCTTTCCGCTTGCTTCCTTCAGCAACATTCATGGAAGGTTGGAGATTGTACTACTTGTTGATCAAGCGCCTGTAACTGTCTCGAGTTTCTCGTGGTTCCTCGAATTTTGCAGTTCTTGTTCTTTCTAGTAAGGCTGGAGCAGTAGTTGCTGATCGCTTGGCTGCTTCATGAAGTTCTAAGAAAGTTTAGAATCGCAGATTCTCCAGTAAAGCTTTGTAAACCTAGATCATTCCATTGATGCACAAGTCCACCAGTTGTTGTTCAGTGACATTAGGGTCATGACAATCCAAAGCTTGGACTCTGAACCTCTTCACATTGTCGTTCGGATGTTCATTGTTCTTCTGAGCCATTCTTCCTAAGTAAGAGAGAGTAATCTTCTCTGAGACGAAGAAGTATTTCCTGTAGAAGGCATTAACCATTTCTCCCCAACTAGCGATGCTCCCAGGAGCAATGTTATTATACCATGTGTATGCTCGGTCTGTCAGAGATTTCGAGAATTCCTTCAGATGGACGACATGGTTGTGTTCGTGCTCACCTAGTGCCTCCAGGAATCGAGAGACATTTTCTCGAGCATTCTCCGTTTCGTTGTACAGCGTACTTGTTGGAGAGGCGTAGCCCTTCGGGAGAGGAATTCTTTGCGTAGCAGCAGGATACGGAGGTTGATGATGGTGAACAGATGATGTTTTGTCTTTTCCTCGGTCCTCCATGAAGCGTTCCAGGTCCTCACGAGTGATGAAGCCTGCAGGTTCCTTCGTTGGTGGGTTGTCTACAGCCTTGTGGACTTTATCATCATCTACTACATGGATCGGAGTGACTTCAGGATCAGCAGCTGAAGACGTTTCTTTGGCTTTTCCCTTCTCCTGAGTTTTCTCTAACATCTTGTCAATGAGAGTCTTGAGATAATTGCATAACTCCTTCTGAGTGTTAGCCATGTCAATCTGATTTTTGGCAAGAGTTTCTTGCACCTTCATGAGATCACCTATGGTAGGTGGATTTCTTCTGATTTCTTCAGGAAACGTGCCGAATAGAGGATTGTCTCCGATGTTGGTTTGCGGAGGAGTTGTATCGCTTGTGCCTTTGTTTGAAACAGGAGTAGTTTCTGAAGTACCACCATTGTTGCTAGTGCTAGCGTTGTTTGGGTTAGGATTTGTGACTGAACCTGACCTAAGAGCAACCATTTTGTAAGAATTTAAGATTGCAACAGAGAAATTAATCTCCCACTGTGGTCGCCAATCTGTAGATGGGGAAAAACGATTATCTGGTTTTTAGGGAATGGAGAGACGACCTTGTGACGGAGGATCCTCAACCGAGCGAACTGCCTATCCTCAAACAGATGAACTGCACGGGAGTGCTTTGAGTTTGAGAGATCAATCTGTAGGACTCTGGCCTAAACCAAGACAATGGACGTTCCAGAGTCAATTCGGTCACAAAGAGAGAAGAGGGTTGATCTGTGGGAAGGAAGCTGAGAAGTGTGCGAGATCAATGATAATCAAGGATTGTGAATGTGTTATTGTTTCTGCAAGTTTTCTGTGAACTGTTGAGTTCGAATAAGTTCTGGTCGATTGATGGAATTCTTGAGAGTGATTGCTTGAAAAATTGTCTTGTACTTCAATCGTGGATTCAGAGACTTATTTATATTGCCAGAATAATAGACACATTGATCTCTAGTAAGTGTGACGGTTGCTCGAGTGAAAGAGTGGGAAATCGTGGTTTAACCAGTTCCAGGTCGTGCGGAGACTTGGTTGATTGTCCACCCACTACTTTTCTAACTCCCTCAACTGCTTGCACGACTTACTCACATTTCTCATCGTGGATTAACAGACATGCTGTAGGCCGCAAGACCAAAGCCCTAATTAATATCCCCCATGTGACGTGATTGATGTCTCACGAACGTGGAGTCTGCGAAGCAGACATGTATTTGATTAGTCAGTCGTTGACTTGATTAGACGATGAGTCTAAATATTGTCCAGTGGAGCATGATTGTCGAACGCTCTAGGATTCATGGATCGAACGTCTGCTAGGACGTATAGTTCTCGAATGAATGATGTTGATAAATTGAATCAACGTGATGAATATTGATACTCTGAGCAATTATTGCTCATGTGATGAGTTATTGAATATTGATAATTGAATCAATATTCGAGCATCTGAGCAAGTATTGCTCATTCGATAAATTACTAATATTGATAGTTGAATCAATATTCGAGCATCTGAGCAAGTATTGCTCATTCGATAAATTACTGAATACTGATAGTTGAATCAGTATTCGAGCAATTGAGCAAGTATTGCTCATTCGATAAATTACTAATATTGATAGTTGAATCAATATTCGAGCAATTAAGCAAGTATTGCTCATTCGATGGATTATTGGTAACGTGACCCAATAAAATATTAATTAAAATATTGGTAGCCTGACCGAATATTATATTTTTAACCCAGATGTTGATTGCTGGATCAATATAAAAATTATTAGTGTTTGAACTCGCTCAGAATTATGATTTACAGAGCGTTTTTTCGAAACCCTAATTTTTGATCAATTACTCGTCAATTGATGATTTACTGAAGATAAGTCACTGAGTGAAGGAGTGACCAGATACATGGGATGATGGTCGACCATGTAGTGCCCAAGTGCTCGAGTGAGCGTGCACCAAAGTCCTTTGTTGACCAGTTGGTGAAAGAATGATCAAATGCTGAATTAATCATTTATTAAAATAGCGCTCGTGTGAGCGTTAGGTGATAAAACCTAATTATGGAGAGATGAGAGACCGACCAAGGGGTCACGGACCGGCCCTTGGTGGCTGTGGACCGGCTGATGATCGGTTGAGTGAGTCCCGGTCGATTGAGAGAGTTTTGACCCAATACGAACAATTGACAGCAAATTAGGTCAAAATTATGAAGATGTATGGGACCGGCTCTTTGCAAGCCTTAGGTCCAGCCATGGTCGATCAAGGAAGCATGCCCGTGTCACCATAATGTCCGTGTCTTACTCCTGAGAGTTTTGGTATTTTCGGATGCACGTTTGAGCAATATATTTGATTTTCAGAAGAGTTTGATCTTTGACTGAAATTCTTGATTTTGCTCGATTGAGCAAGTAGAACTTTGCTCCTTTGATCAATATTTTAAGAATATTAAAATAATAATATTTGATATTTTTCGTGAGTAGCCTAGTCGGTCATGTGACCATTTAAATTTTTTGCTTTTTCATCGTTTGAGCAATTTTGAGAAAATATGAAGAAACCAGGATTTTTGCTCAAACGGAGGATTTTCATAAGATGAGGGAAATAATAATTATGAAAACAAGGGATTGCAAGGTGTGGGACCGGCCATGGCCGGCTGGCTAGGTAGCCCGGTCCCGTGACACCTTCCCCTATTTTTATTATTTTTCATCTTTGAAGGAAAATATGGAGAAATCGTGAGTTTTGCTCAAACAAGGGAAGTTGCTCGAATGAAGGAGTCTTCATGAGATCATGAAAATAAGAAAATAATAAAAAATAAAGGAAGAGGCGTGGGGGACCGGCCACGGCGGCATGACCGGCCGGCCGGTGGGCCCGGTCCCTAGGCGCCTCTTTTTTTTTTTTATTCTTATTTTCTCTCTCCTATTTTGCGGGGGTTTCCTCGTTTGTCCATATTTTTGAATGCCCGTTCGTGCATTTGGGTGCTCGTTTGTGCATCATCGTTGAGTACACTTGCACCATTTTCTTGGGGCTTACTCGGTGATAGTCCAGACGCCCGATTGTTGGATATTTATTACTAATTCATGAAATTCAGCTGAGAATGATTCATGAAACGAAATAATAAAATGAATTGAGTATCTATTACTAATCCATGGAATTCAGCCGGGGAATTCAAGGAACGGAGTAATGAGATATAATGGTTATCTATTACTAATCCTTGAAATCCAGCCGGGGGATTCAGGGAACGGAGTAATGAGATATAATAGATTATTTTCTAGGAATTCAGTGGATGAATGTCACGGTAGAATTAATCTATTTGCAGAATTGAGGTATTTGATAATTGAAGCATCATATTCGTTCTGGGGATGTATAGTAAGGGAACAACGATCAGCGTGACGTCCTGAAGGCGTTAAGCTCTCTAACAAACAATTATGTCTAAAGAACCGCCTGATTATATACACGGTCTCTCTACGTAGTTAGGGAACTACGTGCAGCGTGACGTCCTGAAAGCGTTAAGCTCTCTAACAAACAATTACGTCTAGAGAACCGCCCAATCATTAAGATTCTATGTAGAGGTGGGTCTCTCTATGTAGTCAGGGAACAACGAGTAACGTGACATCCTGAAGGCGTTAAGCTCTCTGACAAACAATTATGTCTAGAGAATCGCCAAATCATTCGATTCTACATAAAAGTGATGATGAAATGTTGTAAAGCATCGAACGCTCAGTGATGGTATTTCAAAGTTGTTGTAGTAAAAGATTCGTTGAGACTTGTGAAAGCAGTAGATTTTAGACTTATAAAACTTCAAAATAAAGAAAACTTAATGCAAAATTGATTTCAAGATATTAAAAATAACCAAGACACTGATTCCACTATTACACTTGAATGAATGATAGTAAATTATCCAAAACTCTAATTATCTTTTAAGTCCCTTATTTCTTAATTCACAAATAATCAGGCAAATTCTCAAATATTAATTGTATTCCCTAAGCATAGATTATCAATTGACTAAACAAAGTATAACCTATCAAATTGAATCACAACTGATTAAGAAAATTATGCAGACAATTTAGAACTCTGCAAAAGCAGTGATTGAGTGAATTATAAATTATAAATTAGAGAAAATAAAATAATTATCAATTATTCATGCGTAAATAGCTTCCTGATTGCCTTGGTTGTGGGAGAATTAGCTCATCATCATGTTGGAAACACGCTCAAAAGTGGATTTCATTGCTCAAAGTGTTTACAAATGATGAAAAATGGGAGAAAATGATTAAAACTGGGTTAACAATTATATTTGTTACGAACAAAACTGTTACAGAGAACGATAAATATAAACTGTCGTTGGCACTGTAGCAATTATGACCGTTCCTTGTGCGTCTTATGTTCTTCGTGTTCTTCACAGCAGCAACAATGGCAGTTCTCTGCAACTCTGATTTTTTTGGCTCCGTAATGTTCTGAACTCTCCCCAATCACCCTGTAGAGCTTCTCTGACCACCAGAACACCTTTTATACCCTTCTCCGGCTCAAGAATAACGCCCCATAACTCCAAAAAAATATTTCTTCTTTAATGCTGTCAATCACGGGATTATCTCCATCACGCCCTATGCATGCGTCTTTGAGCTGTCAATCATTCCAAATATAGATTACAACCCTAACAGAGAAAATATCTTCCCTATTTAATCCCAAAATTTTCCATTTCCAGCCCAACGATATCCCGAGAATAAAACCTTCCATGTTTCACGTGATTACGTGAAATCTTCCTTATTGATTGCATCCAAAGCAGTTACCAATCAAGTGTTGTCACTACAGCTCATTCTAACTCCAAGCGTGCGAAAGAATCACGAAAATGTTTCACTGAAATTAATACAGAAGTACGCTGTTGGAAATGATATTTTCCCGCCAAAAATGATTTCAAAAGGTAGAGGATGGAGTGCCCATATCCTGTTCGGGGGTGCTGATAGCAATAGAGTGTAAATAGTAAATAGGGCGCCCCTTAGCAACTGGGTGCCCCTTATCCAAGTTGAGAATCCGTTTAGCAATTGTCCTCTGGGGGTGCCTTTACCAACTTTTCGAGCCGATTTTTACAAAAATGTTTATTGCCCAAAAATACCTACAAATACATAAAACACCATAATAAGTACAAAATCGAGCACTAACAATACATAAAATTGAGGACAACTTAGACACAAAAATGTGTCTATCACTCAGCCGGGGAGGCCTTTCGAGAAACATATTCATCATAGATCTGAGAGGAACGCTCACTCAGTCAGATATCGTGAAACGGTTCACGGATCATAAAATATGAATCGTCACATGTGTTCCTGAAGTCGGGTCAGAAACATGCAGTATCATGATTTTACGATTTTAGCCCTTGTCGAAAATCCACCATCAACATTAAGTCCACTGCTTAGTGGGGGACAGTCATGTTCCGCAGTAAGCATTTAGATGGTGATTTTCAGTGGACGAGATAAGAAGTCGGACTTAGTCGTACAAAGGCATTTTCAGAATCCCCGATTTGCTCCAATGAAGTCATATACGAGCAAATGTCCGGGTAAGGACTCTGGCAGTGTGATAGAGTGTCATCTCATGAGTAAGGAGAGATGAGGCACTACTGATTTGGACGGTCATACGTCCAGTTTTGGTCGGTTTAGCGTTTACGGGCCCAGCCAAAAAAAGAAATCCTTGTTTTAGGAACAGACGTTTGTTCGTTCGTTAGTTTAAGAAACAAACAAAATAGACTTGAGTCTAATGATAAAATTTTTGTCCACGCACTTTCACGGAAGCCAACATTTTATTTTTTAAATATGTGAGATTTCACAAAAGGGAATAAAGTGGATGCTCGTACGAGAGAAAAGTTTTTTTTTTTTGAATAGACGTGCGTCTGTTAGTAATAAAAAAAATTCTATGAGCTTTCATGAATTTTTGAAAATATACTCTTATTTCAAAGATGTATGCTCGTGTGAGGGAGCAAAAATATATATATTTTTTTTCAAATTCACGTGAGTTTCACGTTAAAATATATTTTTGTAAAATTAATGTTTTGATTTTGAACAACTGTTGAAAGTAGACAATTATTCATGGTGAAATAATGTCTGTATGTAAGTTTCATAATTGTAGTGAATGTTCACGCAATGAAAAATCAAGTTTTGGTTTTTGAATAAAAAATTTGCTCGTGTTTATAGGTTCGAGGATACGAGAAAATTTTGAAGTATTAACTCTTGTATCACAATCACTACTGTTAGTGGAATCGTAAACAGGTAAGAGTTAAAGTTACCATTTTTGTAGACGCTGTTGTGAGCATCTTTATTCCATGATTCAATGTTTTGTTGAATCCTGCGCTTTATATGAACGATGTGCTGAAGTAGAAATGTTATGCATCTGTCACATCAACTTTGCAAGAATGACTTACTCCCATGATGACACTTCCAGAGATGATGTTTCCAGAGATGACATCTCTCCAGATGCAACTTCAAGAAATGGTACTTTTGGGACCTCTGAGTGATGGTGAGAGATCCTTCAAACTGAGTTGTACTCTTGGTTACTTAGTATGAGTAATACATGGAGAGTTCTTCGTGGAAGAGTATAACATTGACAGAGCAGCACGCCAGATGGGCTTTGACCAATGTGTTTCGGACGTTCGAAGGAATAAACCATCAGTTGAACAACTTTAGGCTCATTTGGATTACACGTACATGAATGGTCGTGAATATATGTTTCCTTGCTCTAACCGAGCCACGTATGAAACTCCGGGTTATATCGGTTTCTGGACCCAGCAACTTGAACGCCTTCATGACTTTGTAATAGCTGCTCGGACTCTCTCAAAAGAACCTCCTACTGTTGAGATGGTCTCCGCTCGGCCGAGATTGAAATATCCATAGGACGCTCGTGCTGTGAGACCATAGATCGATGTGGATTTCTCAGAAATAGCAGTAAGTCTTCGGGGCGGAGAATCCAGAAGTAAGGATTATAGAATGATACTGAACACTGTAAAGTCCCCGGCTGTTTCTTTGGTGAGTTGTTAGCGTTCCCTATACCATGACTTTTTCTTGTCCGTGAAATTAGGACCATGAAACCAATGTTTGTTACTTCATCTTAAAACTTTTCCCCATCGATCCTTGACGGTCTTCAATTCACTGCTGCTGAACAAACAGTCTCTGAATCGAGCGTTGAAGAAGAAGTTGATGTAAGTACCTCTTCGTATAATCGTTCATAGCACTCCTTGAATGAAATATTAATAATTGTTGTCGATGTATCCATGAGGATATTTCGTGGATGAGCAAAGTATTGACAATGCTCATTCTTCTTTGGAAAATGGTGAGACGGAGAATTCTCAAAACCCAGGACCGAATGAAGGAAATAATGCTACTAATGGTGATTCCGGCAATATTGATCCTCCGAACGGCTTAGAGACCCCTCAAGTAAGTATTCCCCTGTACTTTCTTCATATAAGTATGAAATTGATGATTTGGGGATGAATAAATGAGAACCCACATGAACGAATGAGAAATTTTTCCGAAATACGTCACCAGAAAAATCCAGACTTCAGTCTTTAAGTAAAAACGCTATAGAATCTTCGTACGATGTCGGATTTTTGTGATCTACCCATGTTTTTTCATGCCCAGGAAATTTCCAAGCTTTAATATATAATATTTGTGAGTTTTGAGAATGTTTAGGGGCCGAAATAGGCGAAACAGTAAACTTCCTGGAGACTTCCATAAAATTTTCAGCTGGCATTTAGTCCAATGTTTTCGCAACATATTTTTGCTAGTTTATCCAATTGTTATGAAATTTTGATATGTTGTAGATAACATCCATACGAAGAGAATGGTATATTACTCAACCTTGGATTCCTCACCAATTGCTCCCAGTTTGTC
Organism: Papaver atlanticum; assembly: GCA_023531105.1. Classification (NCBI taxonomy): domain Eukaryota; kingdom Viridiplantae; phylum Streptophyta; class Magnoliopsida; order Ranunculales; family Papaveraceae; genus Papaver; species Papaver atlanticum. The sequence continues at coordinate 137,877 of JAJJMB010007708.1, forward strand.
GTCTTATACAGGGAAGTGTAAAATCCCCACAGACGAGCTTGTTGCAAAACGTGTTTTATGACTTTCACGCTATTTGCTCATGTATTTAATGCATAGTAAAGAACTTAGATAGTGTTAGTTAACTTACATGCTGAATTTTATGATTTCCGTTTGATTTTCATGCTTGGAGCGTCCTAATCCAGCGTAATCTTCATGTTAGGTGCCAAATGTCGAAGTAAAGAATAATGGAGCCAATGATGATTCAAACCATGTGACGAATCGAGTTGATGATGTTACCATATCTGTACCTCAATGCCATGATAATGTTGCTACTGAAGTTGTCGAAGAGAATGAAGCTCAAATCACCATTACTGTAGGGGTAGAAGAAACCGGACCCAGAATTGAAGAAATTGCTCCAATAATAGAAGAAACTGTTCCCATGACTGCTGAAGTTGCTCCAATGATAGAGACCCGCATGATTGTGCATAAATATTCTACTGCATGGATTGTTTGTGTGCCTCCGTTTGGCGAGTTACTCCCGTATCATGAATTAGTTGGTGGATTTAGCGTTCCTACTGTGTATGCTGGCATGTATGAGGAGCTATGGAAGAGGTATGGTCACATTGTTGTTAACAAAAATTCCAAATGAAGTTACTTCTTGATAATGCAAGTGGGAACCATCTTGCACGTCATAGACGATATATTAACCAGAGCTAAAAGTACCGTCACTCCAGATGTACTCTTTGATTGGGAGTACAACCTGAAGAATTCTTAGAAACTGGGTTTCAATGTGGGATGGCTTCGTGAGAGAATTGAAGCCATCAAGGAAGCAGTCGAGAAGAATGTACCTCTGACAAGTGATGATGTGATGAAGAAGGAGGCTAAAGTCGCCCAGTTGATGGAAGAGTTGGAGGGGGATAAAAAAGCCTTGCGAGACCTGAAGATTGCAGAGGAGCAAAAATCTGTCTTTGCTGATTTCATTTAGTTTCCTTTCCATAATCTCTTGAACCTTGAACTTCTGAGAGATGTGAGGTTTTACTTTGGTTTTGATTTTTGATTGGTTTTGGATAAGTGAGTGATTGAGGATTTTCTTTTGGATTTGAAAGAGATTTTTCTTTGAATAAAATAATTTTAATAAATTACTGAATTCAAACACTGGATGCAAGTATTGCAAACGTTTTGGAGGAATTGAAAATACAGGTGAAAGAAAATCCTAAAATGCATTGGGTGTCTCGAGCATTTGTTCGTGCCTTGAGCAAATAACACCCTAAGACGCTGAATGCCTCAGGCGTCAAAGGCTTTGTGATAATTCTCATGTATCATTGGCACGCTGGTCTTGCCATCCATGTTGATCAGTTTGTAGTATCCACCAACCACGGACTTAGCGACCATAAAAGGCCCTTCTGTTAGAGCATAGCTCGGTTGAACCCACCAAGCGTTGGTATGTCAAGTTTGGTATTCATATTTTAGTGAATAAAAACTAATTTTAAGAGTCACTTGATTATTTACTAGAGTCAACTTCGTATAGGTTAGCTAGAAAGTTACTAGGATATGAGACTTACAAGTATTACATGAAGACTTGAAGAATGTGAAGAAGTAAAGAGCTACAACGACGACATCATCCTTCCTCTTGAGGTTTGTAATATTTGACTTGAACTATTTCATTCCTAACGTATCTTTCAAGTCGTGCATATTGAAAACATAACTGCGAAGCTGTGAATGATTATACTCTAGTTAGACATAGTATTAAGGAATTATAATATGAAGTATAACGTCTATCTTTTGAACTTTGTATATAAGACATCGACATAATCGTATGAATGCTATTGTGATTATGTATGGGTATGGGTGAAGATTTCGTCCTAGGAAACAATGTTTTACATTCGTTTAAAGGAAGTACAATTCATAAACTTGTTTTATGAATCGAAAGGGAAATCTCTAGGCTTACTGGTATTGTTATTCATTGCAAATCTTTGGATTACCAATATGTGTGTTTAGTATAACCGCTCATAACTTGTTTATGTATCTTGGTAAAACTATTCACAATGCCTGACTTTTGTATTGGTATGACTTTCATTAGTGAAACCGATCTTAAGTAATTACCTGAGATGGTATGATCAATATTTTGTAATTGGTATGACCAACTCTAGACATTGGGGAACCGATCCTAGTAAGAGGTGCAACTGATCACAAGTATGTGGAATCGATCCTTGTAAGAGGTGCAACAAGTCTTAATAATTGGTAACCGATCCTATGACTTGTGCAACCGATTACAAGTTAAATACCATAAATATGTGGTAACCGATCCTAGTACCTAGTCAACCAAATTTTGGTAACTAGTGTGACTCATCCTAGTACCCACATGGAGGTAGAACCGAAACTTGTTTTGGTAGAACCGTTAAACCCATGATTGGTGATTTGATATGATAATCAATCACATAGTTCTTGGAAGTCAGATGAACCAATTCTAAACTTGTTTGGAAGTGTGGCAAATCGGTTCCAATATTGTAAATATGAAAAAGGATTTACAAAGTAAAGATGTTAACATACTTTGAACATGTGCAGTAATTCTTATCTTTTATTGTTCAAAGATATTCCTTAATAACTAAAGAATAATCCCGGATCGAAATAAATTGAGAATCTTTTAATTAAGGTTTTTAGTTTTATATGCTTTTAATTTCCAGCAATCAAAATGAATATCTTTAGAAAATAAAATTGGTAATGTGCATTTACTAATTGGAGATTTTCTACTAAGATTTCGGTCAATATTTGGACAGAGCATTTCCAGGAATTATGAAAACCGAATTTGGAAATATATTGCATATCTTGAGAATATTTTCGGTTTGTTAAATTCCTTGGTGTCAAAACTTCCTTGGTCTATAAATATTGAAGTTTGCATTTCAAGCAAACTAATCTTCAGAGCCAGCAAAACTACCTAGCTGTGTTGTTACTGGTGGAGCCGTCTATTTGGAGAGGAAAGTACCCTAATTAGGCGAAATCTCTTACGACCGCTCGTTTTAAAGACTTCTTTGGGATTGGGAAGCTCTATGAGTACCATTGGTGGGAAACTAGATAATTGCGGTTTATTATTAGTTTTCGATTGATTTTATTGACTAACGGTTGTTGAACTTTGATTGCACCTAGTTTGTTTATGCTTGAGAATCTTCTCTTCTGATATAAGATTCACTCAAAATAGATCGAAGTGTCGACGGGGATCTTTAGAACTGTTTGTAGATCTAAATATGTATTATGATAATCCATTGTTAACAGACTCCGTTCTGTGTGTGATTGATCACAAGAGATTCAAGTTGTTTGTGTGCAGGTGTTTATTGAAGATTTAAGAAGATTTGAAGACAAAGAAGATTTCTTATTTGAGTTCATAATCTTTGGTGTGCACAAAACTTGATCGGCTAGGGATCCAACTATAATCGGTTTATCTTTGTGATAACCTTGATTGATTAGTTGAGTAGATCGGCATCAATACGATTCTTTGTGATTCAAAGTATTGATTGCATAGTCTAGACAATTACTTTGGTAGTTGTTGATAGATAGATCTAAGAACCTGACAAAGGAGTTTATTAGGATAAACGGAAGAGCCTTTTGTTAAACTCATATCACTTTGTTTGAAAAGAGTTGTTACCGAACAGATTTGTTGTTCCTTTACTATTAGGAATACGAACCAAAGGAATTGTTCCAAGTGCGTGACTTATTACAAGTTGGAGGCGCAGGGATACTGAGGGAACTAGGTGAACTGTAGTTTTAGTTGCTTGGTCTCAACTATACGAAGTTGGTTTAGATTTTTTATAGCGTCTTAATCCTGAGAGTATTCAATTCTGGACTAGGTCCCGGGGGTTTTCTGCATTTTCGGTTTCCTCGTTAACAAAATCTTGCTGTGTCTTTTACTTTTCTATTTTCGTAATTATAATTGTTTTATTATATTTAGAAGTAAAATACACAAACGTTAATTCTTATTTACTTGATAGCAATCCTATTATGTTTGGTTAAGTCCGAACCTATTATCAAGTAAACATACTTCGTTGTTGTATTGTCTCGATCTTGTATCCATAGTCAATCACGCAAGTTATCTTGTTGTCGAATTGTCTCGATCTCGTATCCACAGATGATCACATGAAGTGTGAACCGATTAGTTGTATTGTCTCGACTCAGTCCATAGACAATCACTTTTGGAGAAAGGACTTATAGGTGGAAAAGTTTTAGATTGAGGTATATTTGGGTACCCTCATTTTTCACCTTCCCAGTTAGAGTTTCTTGCAGAATGGAGATTGCGTTTAGTTGCTTTAAGAACTAAATCCCCTTCATGAATTTGTTAGGCTTGATCGTTCGTGCCCTGAAGATCTTCTGTTGATTCGGCATTGCTCTGATGATGGGGTTCCATGCTCGTGCGGTCGAAGCTTTCTGACTTTGTGGCACATATGGACACTCATGCAAAGTTACAGGAGGATATCCGAGGTATTCTTTGTCATACTTGTTAATCATCTCAGCAATAAAATTTTCGATGAGATGCTCAACTTGAAGAGGCTCCACATTCAACCATTTAGTAAAATATTGTTGAGGTGAGACTAACCACTCATAGCGTTTGGTGGGTTCTAGGTTATTAGCAAGATTGAGTCCCCGGACCAGGGTAACATGTTTGAAAGTTGATAATATGGACGCATGATGGGAAATAAGACTTGCCTGAGTGCGGAACCTTTTGATGAAAGCATGCGCATTTTCTTCGGGTTTTTGCGTCAGTTCCATCAAGGCTTTGACTTCCTCCATATGCTCGATTGATGGAGTATCCTCTATTTCTTCTGAATCGGAGCTTTCTTCAACAGAGAAATGTGCGATTGAAGATTTTGGAGTTATTTTATCAGCAGGAAGCCATGTTCGTCCAAGGATCATATCATATCCTGGTGTTGATGGTGGTTTTTAGTTCAAGGGATAAAATCGTAAACCCTGTATTTAATGCGTTGTCATCCTGCAAAGGAACAGAAGCCATTTAAAAGCAATGAGTGCTTAAGCCTCTTCGCTCACATATGTATTGAGCAATTCAATATATCTGTATATATAAAATTTACTCAGAATGGTGCGTGCAACAGCAGTCCCAAAATATTATGTGAATTTTATCTTCCACCGGCATTATTCACTAATGCATTGCCTGCCTAGTATTTTCCTATGCAATGTTCCCAGCCGAACTCTCAATATTGGCATGACATGACGATTAATGTTCGCTTGCAACGGAGTAGCATGAAACTCCCGAAGTGTCAGTATTGATACCTGCATGAAAACACTCACGTAGGCCACACCACTCTTTATAAAAAGATCAGCGGGTTTACACACTTTTTAATTAAAAGTTAACGCGATCGAACGCGTTTAAATTCCTTAAGGAAAATCTAGACTGTCCATATCAGTGTTAAAAAACGATCACGGCTACACGATTTGGCCACACAATTCAATAGGCCTAGCCTACTTCTAGCGGAACTAGTTGATCATCATGATGACCACCGGTGGGCCCACTAACATCCCGACCAAACGGATTCCATCTAGTACACCCGCAAGTACTTCAAACGTTAACCCCAATATGGGTGTTCGCGCTATTTGAAAAATAAGATCAAACGAGCTAAGAACGGCAAAAAACGGTCTCAAATACATCATGACCGTCAAACTTAGCCAGCCTAGTTGGACGGCTGAGATCTTCCTTGGAATGATCAAAGAGGCGCAAGCATACCCATTGGCGTCCCAACTTCTCCCTTGGTCGATCGACTTGCCTGCGGCAAGTCCATATGGCGTCAAATCGTTTGCCCAAACTAGGACGAATGCGCTATTCCAAAGCCCTAATTTGGGTTGCGACAGCATACAACTATCGCAAATCATCACATCCATCCAACTTAGCCAGCCAAGTTGGACGGCTTAGATCGTATCCCGCACGATTAAAAATATGCCAATGCGTTCACCGCCGGCCCAATTTCATTCCCGGTCGATCGACTTGCTCATGGGAAGTCAATGACGCGTCAAACCGTTCGATCGAACTAGGGTGGACGCGGCCGTTTTAAAACCCTTATTTATATTTGCGGCAGTATGCTACTGTCGCAAATCGATCATGACCACCCATCTTCGCTAGCCGAATCGAGTGGCTTAGATCTAATTTTAGATGGCCCAGGAGATGTCAGCGTGCACATAAGCGGCCGGTCTTTGCACATGGACGATCGGCCTGTTCAAATCAGCGCCCGGTGCTTTGATTCAATTAGCCAAACTAGGGTTGACCGCACGGTTTCCAAACCCTAAATCAACGACAACAAGCAGCTGCCGCAAAACCATCTCGTCCGTCCAACTTCGCTAGCTTGGTCGGAAGGCTTAGATCGGATACTAGATGATCGATGGGGTGTTGTTATGATCACCGGCCACCCCCCTTCCATAAGGAGCGATCGACCAAGCTACAGCTCCCCCGTGCGATCCCAAACGATCAACCAAAGATGGCCCTTCGCGCTGCTTCAACAGCAGTCATTAACTGCCGCAAATCGTCTCGGCCACTCAACTTGGCTAGCCAATTTGAGCGATCCAGATCTAATTTAGATCAACCGGTATGATTTTAGAATGGCTACCATCCGCCACTCGCCTACAGGGAGCAATCGATCAAGCAGTAGCTCACCCCTAGAGCTACCAAACGATCTCCCAAAGTTTTCCGGTCACACTCTTCTTTTTAAGACGATCGTCTCGCGACTAATTTAGACAAGCTCTAAAACAACGATGTTCCATGCACATCGATTATTTTGAGTTGCTTGCTTAAAAGCGATGCTTTACATGCATCGAATACATACGATATTTTATGAATATCGGCTTCACAAATAACTTAGTTATTTAACCTAATAGCGCCGCGTGCTATTCTGTGTGGCAAGTCCCACGACTTGACCCATTTATTCGAGACATCAAACGTGTCACAAACTAAGGGATGCTCACTGGGGTATTGGTCTGGCGGTTTACAGCGTGCGGCGTGCAACGCTCCCACTACGAGAAAGTGTTAGGAAAGGACGGACGGTTAACAATGATGAGAATATTGGGTGAAGGTGTGACCAGTCTTCCCTCATAATGGAAATGTGATGATCACCACCTCTTACAAAACCCCACTACTCCACTACTTAATCTCCTCCACTTCCTACGAGATCAGGTTGCGCTCAATGACTTGTATAAATAGGTTTTCAATCTATTTCGACAAGGAGAACACAAGTGTTATCAACACAAGTATCCAGAAACCATATTCCGATACAAGTCATAAAATAGCAACACCTTCATTATTCAACATTCTGATCTCAAACACCTTCTTCGCTTCCCTCCCTAAGACATCAACCCTTCTCCTTCACTCTGTGACCGAATTGAATATGGAACGGCCATTTGTTGGTTTAGGCCAGAGTCTTACAGATTGATCTTTCGAATCTAAAAGTACTCCCATGCAGTGTATTTGTTTAGGGTATTAATTCGTTTCTCATCAACACACCCAAATTTACCAAAAAACAGCAGAACCAGTTTTTACCCCAAAACACCTGGGTCCTCCTTAATTATGTGAAATTTGGCTTATGCCCAGGTTGAACCAGTTTTCATCTTGAGAATGATGTAACCATATGCATCCCTGGAGACTCCTTCATGATCTCTGACTAAAACAGGAGCATGAGTGGCTTCTTGTCGAGTAATGCCTGCAACTCTAAGAGTTTTCAAAGGGATGATATTTACAGCAGTGCCAATATCGACCAACGCTCGCTTGAATTCATTTTCTTTGAGATTGACTGTGGTATGCAGTCCCCAGCCATACATCTCTTTGTCAGTGACTGGAGGCTCAGGGAGCGTTTCTGATATGGATAGTCGTTTCCCAAACACTATATGGTTCAAAGATGCAAACATGTCCATCCTTTGAGCCTTTGATAGATAAAGCAATTCACAGATGTGCTCGATCAATGACTGAACTGCTTCTTTGACTGGTTGTTCAGAGAGTGTGAAGGTTCTGATTAAGAGAGGATTCTTGTGTACTCTTCTAGTCCCCAGTTCTCCTGAATCGGCCTTTTCTTTGAATATGCGTTTCAAAGTTCTGCAATCACTTGTTGGATGACTGACATACCTATGAAATCGGCAGTAGTACGGATTCTCCATTTCTTCCTCTGTCTGCTCTCTCCTGATGGGAGGTAGTTTGATCGCACCGTCTTGAATCTAGACTTCTAATAACCCGATCACCTCTTCAACAGGAAAAGGAAAATCTGGTTCTTCCTGGTTATTCTGTTGACGCTGAGCCGGTGCTCTTGTGTTTCGGGCCTGACTGTCCTTCCTTGGTGTTTTTGTAGGATGGGACGTTGGAGCATTCTTATGTTGTTGTGCTTCGGCTTTCCTCTTGCTTCCTTCAACAACATTCATGGAAGGTTGGAGATTGTACTACTTGTTGATCAGGCGCCTGGCACTGCCTCGATTTTCTCGTGGTTCCTCGACTTTTGCAGTTCTTGTTCTTTCCGGTAAGGCTGGAGCAGTAGTTGCTGATCGCTTGGCTGCTTCATGAAGTTCTGAGAAAGTCTGAAATCGCAGATTCTCCAGTAAAGCTCTGTAAACCGGGATCATTCCATTGATGCACAAGTCCACCAGTTGTTGTTCAGTGACATTAGGGTCATGACAATCCAAAGCTTGGACTCTGAACCTCTTCACATAGTCGTTCGAATGTTCATTGTTCTTCTGAGCCATTCTTCCTAAGTCGGAGAGAGTAATCTGCTCTGAGACGAAGAAGTATTTCCTGTAGAAGGCATTAACCGTTTTTCCCCAACTAGCGATGCTCCCAGAAGCAATGTTGTTGTACCATGTGTATGCTCGGCCTGTCAGATATTTCGAGAATTCCTTCAGACGGACAACATGGTTGTGTTCGTGCTCACCTAGTGCCTTCAGGAATCGAGAGACATGTTCTCGAGCATTCTCCGTTTCGTTGTACATCGTACACGTTGGACAGGTGTAGCCCTTCGGGAGAGGAATTCTTTGCGTAGCAGCAGGATAGGAGGTTGATGACGGTGAACATATGATGTTTTGTCTTTTCCTCGGTCCTCCATGAAACATTCCAAGTCCTCACGAGTGATGAAGCCTGCAGGGTCCTTCGTTAGTGGGTTGTCTGCAGCCTTGTAGACTTCATCATCATCTACTACATGGATCGGAGTGACTTTAGGATCAGCAGCTGAAGACATTTCTTTGGCTTTTCCCTTCTCCTGAGTTTTCTCTAACATCTTGTCAGTGAGAGTCTTGAGATAATTGCATAACTCGTTCTGAGTGTTAGCCATGTCAATCTGATTTTTGGCAAGAGTTTCTTGCACCTTCAAGAGATCACTTATGGTAGGTGGATTTCTTTTGATTTCTTCAGGAGACCTGCCGAATAAAGGATTGTCTCCGATATTGGTTTGCGGAAGAGTGGTATCGCCAGTGCCGTTGTTGGAAACAGGAGTAGTTTCTGAAGTACCACCATTATTGCTAGTGCTAGCGTTGTTTGGGTTAGGATTTGTGACAGAACCTGACCTAAGATCAACCATTTTGTGAGAATTTGAGATTGCAACCGAGAAAATAATCTCCCACTGTTGTCGCCAATCTGTAGATGGGGAAAAATGATTCGCTGGTTTTTAGGGAATGGAGAGACTACCGTGTGACGGGGGCTACTTAACCGAGCGAATTGCCTATCCTCAAATAGATGCACTGCACGGGAGTGCTTTTAGTTCGAGAGATCAATCTGTAGGACTCCGGCCTAAACCAAGACAATGGACGTTCCAGAGTCAATTCGGTCACAAAGAGGGAAGAGGGTTGATATGTAGGAAGGAAGCTGAGAAGTGTGCGAGATCAATGATGATCAAGGATTGTGAATGTGTTGTGGTTTCTGCAAGTTTTCTGTGAACTGTTGAGTTCGAATAAGTTCTGGTCGATTGATGGAATTCTCTAGAGTGATTGCTCGAAAAATTGTCTTGTCCTTCAATCGTGGATTCGGAGACTTATTTATATTGCCAGAATAATAGACACATTGATCTCCAGTAAGTGTGACGGTTTCTCGAGTGAAAGAGTGGGAAAGTGGGAAATCGTGGTTTTACCAGTTCCAGGTCGTGCGGAGACTTTGTTGATTGTCCACCCACTACTTTGCTAACTCCCTCAACTTCTTGCACGACTTACTCACATTTCTCATCGTGTATGAACACACGTGCTGTAGGCCGCCATACCAAAACCCTAATTAATATCCCCCATGTGACGTGATTGATGTCTCACGAACGTGGAGTCTGCGAAGCAGACGTGTATTTGATCAGTCAGTCGTTGACTTGATTAGACGATGAGTCTAAATATTGTCCAGTGTAGCATGATTTTCGAATGCTCTAGGATTTATGGATCGAACGTCTGCTAGGACATATAGTTCTCGAATGAATGATGTTGATAATTGAATTAACGTGATGAATATTGATACTCTGAGCAATTATTGCTCGTGTGATCAGTTGTTGAATATTGATAGGTGAATCAATATTCGAGCATCTGAGCAAGTATTGCTCATTCGATAAATTACTAATATTGATAGTTGAATCAATATTCGAGCAATTGAGCAAGTATTGCTCATTTGATGGATTATTGGTAACGTGACCCAATAAAATATTAATTAAAATATTGGTAGCCTAACCGAATATTAAATTTTTAACCCAGATGTTTATTGCTAGATCAATATAAAAATTATTAGTGTTTGAACTCGCTCAGAATTAGATTTACAGAGCGTTTGTTCGAAACCCTAATTTTTGATCAATTGCTCGTCAATTTATGATTTACTGAAGATAAGTCACTGAGTGAAGGAGTGACCGGCTACATGGGATGATGGTCGACCATGTAGTGCCCAAGTGCTCGAGTGAGCGTGCACCAAAGTCCTTTGTTGACCAGTTGGTGAAAGAATGATCAAATGCTGAATTAATCATTTATTAAAATAGCGCTCGTGTGAGCGTTAGGTGATAAAACCTAATTATGGAGAGATGAGAGACCGACCAAGGGGTCATGGGACCGGCCCTTGGTGGCTGTGGACCGGCTTATGGTTGATTGAGCGAGCCCCAGTCAATTGAGAGAGTTTTGACCCAATACGAACAATTGACAGCAAATTAGGTCAAAATTATGAAGATGTATGGGACCGGCTCTTTGCAAGCCTTAGGGCCGGCCATGGTCGGTCAAGGAAGCATGCCCGTATCACCATAATGTCCGTGTCTCACTCCTGAGAGTTTTGGTATTTTCTGATGCACGTTTGAGCAATATTTTAGATTTTCAGAAGAGTTTGATCTTTGACTGAAATTCTTGATTTTGCTAGATTGAGCAAGTAGAACTTTGCTCCTTTGATCAATATTTTAAGAATATTAAAATAATAATATTTAATATTTTTCGTGAGTAGCCTAGTAGGTCATGTGACCATTTAACTTTTTGGCTTTTTCATCGTTTGAGCAATATTTGAGAAAATATGAAGAAACCTTTTTGCTCAAACGGAGGAGTTTCATGAGATGAGGGAAATAATAATTATGAAAACAAGGGATTGCAAGGTGTGGGACCGGCCATGGCTAGGGAATTACCGGTCGGATAGGTAGCCCGGTCCTGTGACACCTTCCACTATTTTTATTATTTTTCATCTTTGAAGGAAAATATGGAGAAATCGTGAGTTTTGCTCAAACAAGGAAAGTTGCTCGAATGAAGGAGTCTTCATGAGATCATGAAAATAAGAAAATAATAAAAAATAAAGGAAGAGGCGTGGGGGACCGGCCACGGTGGCATGACCGGCCGGCCGGTGGGCCCGTTCCCTAGACGCCTCTTTTTTATTATTATTATTTTCTCTCTCCTATTTTGCGTGGGTTTCCTCGTTTGTCCATATTTTTGAATGCCCGTTCGTGCATTTGGGTGCTCGTTCGTGCATCATCGTTGAGTACACTTGCATCATTTTCTTGGGGCTTACTCGGTGATAGTCCAGATGCCCGATTGTTGGATATTTATTACTAATTCATGAAATTCAGTTGAGAATGATTCATGAAACGGAGTAATAAAATGAATTGAGTATCTATTACTAATCCATGGAATTCAGCCGGGGAATTCAAGGAACGGAGTAATGAGATATAATGGTTATCTATTACTAATCCATGAAATCCAGCCGAGGGATTCAGGGAACGGAGTAATGAGATATAATAGATTATTTTCTAGGAATTCAGTGGATGAATGTCACGGTAGAATTAATCTATTTGCAGAATCGAGGTATGAGATAATTGAAGCATCATAATCGTTTTGGGGATGTATAGTCAGGTAACAACGATCGGCGTGACGTCCTGAAGGCGTTAAGCTCTCTAACAAATAATTATGTCTAAAGAACCGCCTGATTCTATACACGGTCTCTCTACGTAGTCAGGGAACAACGTGTAGCATGACGTCCTGAAGGCGTTAAGCTCTCTAACAAACAATTATGTCTAGAGAACCGCCCAATCATTAAGATTCTATGTAGAGGTGGGTCTCTCTATGTAGTCAGGGAATAACGAGTAACGTGACGTCCTGGCCGTTAAGCTCTCTGACAAACAATTATGTCTAGAGAACCGCCCAATCATTCGATTCTACGTAGAGGTGATGATGAAATGTTGTAAAGCATCGAATGCTCAACCGGGGAGGCCTTTCGAGAAACATATTCATCATAGCTCTGAGAGGAACGCTCACTCAGTCAGAGATCGTGAAATGGTTCACGGATCATAAAATATGAATCGTCACATGCGTTCCTGAAGCCGGGTCAGAAACATGCAGTATCATGATTTTACGATTTTAGCCCTTGTCGAAAATCCACCATCAACACTATCATAATAAAAATTATAAACTAATAATTTTATTCATAAATAATATATAGTTTTATTAAGCAATAGACCTTATACAATAATTGAACTAAATCAAAAATTGATGTCTATTTTCTTGGATTAAATATTACAGCATATAACTTAATCCCTAGTGGTGCTCTTATTGTTCACTGAAGTTTCTTTAGTGTTCAGGCTTTTGAAGCATGTCTCGAGGGACTTGTCTACAACCACTTCCTGTTTCTCAAGTTTTTCAACTTGAACCTTCATATCAACCAGATCAGCTTTCTTGTAAGCCAACAGACATGACTCATCTTGTGATCCAGCAGAACTATCAGAATCATAATCAGACATGATTTTTGATATGATTTTCTTCTTCCTTTCTGTATTGATTTCTTGACAATCCTTAACCTTTTGAGCTTCCTCCTTATTGACTTTTGTAACACTGCGAGTTATTGGAGGCATGCTCAGGTATTTAAAAAGGATTAATCAGGGTTTCTTAATACAAGCAAGAGATTGTTTCTCTTAAGAAGAGACAATTTTCGGACCGAAAATACTTAGGAAATGCCGAAAATATACATAGAATATATTTTGTTTCCTTTGTACGACTTTCTCATGCTGGAAGGTTTATTAAAATTCAAAAATTTTAAATAAAACCTATTTTGGAAGATCATGGTAAACATGAACAAATTTTAGACAAAAATGGATTCGCAGTTATCCAGATATTGTCACATAATTTTCTAATACAAAACACAAATTAATAAAAAAATGTGCTCTTGTTTTATGTGCTTCTCATCCCAAGGGTTCTGAGCACGAACTAGCATGAGAGTGCACTGTCTCCATACAACTAGGTTGCATCGGAGTAAGCCTTTTCTTGCTTACAGCGAGTATCAGGAACATAGTTCATGTTTCTCTTTGGAAATTTCTGCCCAAAGTATTTTCTCCCAAGAAGATGATCCTTCCTTGACCTAAAGGTATGATCATGTGGAGAAACAGTACTGATGTGAGAATTTTCAAAGATAGATAAATCTCTCTTAATTCTGTCAATGAGATTTTCATAAGATTTTCTCATTTTAAGGATTTCCTTATGATGTACATCAGTATGATTATCTGAAACAAATATCAGAAATTCCTGATTGTTTCCTTTGGCAGAGTTTCTCTCTTCCCATTTCTTATGGAATCGTCCTTCATGTGAGCAAAGACTCTTTCGACATGAGTGAGGGGGAACCTATTTCCAGAAGCGATTATCAACTCTTACTCCTGAAATTTTTGAGTTGACTGTGCCGGGTTGAGTTATATTTTGTCTTTCTACTGAGGAATGATCTTTTAGTTTTTTAAGACAAGAAACTTCTTTCAATACTTTTACCACTGTATTTTGAAGAAGTATAAGTTTCATGTCAAGTGACTGAAAGTTGTATTCCTTAAGATCACTTTCATGAAATTGGTTCAAAGTTTCCTTTGGATGAGATTTCCCTTGATCATCAGCAGATGTAGAAGATGGTTTCTCATTCTCTTCTAACTTGATGTAGTTAGGTAGACTACCATCATCATGATCTGTTTCAGATGTGATCAAACCGGTTTTGTTATCACAATCTATAAAAGTCGAACAAATACTTTTGGTTTCTTCATCAGAAGAAATTATAACATAATCATTAGCCAGAGTCATAGGATGAGTCTCTTGATCTTGAGTAAGAGATTTACCAAGAGATTATAATTTGACAGTGAGATCCACATTCTCTTTGGATAGAATATTTAGTTGAATGTCTTTTTCTCTGATCTCATGCTTAAGAAGATTAGATTATGTCTTTAATATTAACATCCGTGTAGACAGAGATCTTATTGGCTTTAGGAGTTTTACCAACTCTTTATCAGAATCTTCTTTTCCATCAGAGATAGACTCAGATGTTTTCACAACTCCTGGATCATGAGTTAACGAAGTTGTAACATCTTCAACATTTGAGTACTCATACTCTTGCATAACGTTAACTGAATTAGACATAGATTCAATATTTATAGGTTGGAACGCACTAAACACAGATTGTTAGATCTTTTCGTGTTTACCTGCTCTGATACCAATTGAAAAGACGAGGGTACCCAAATACACCACAATCTTTAAATTATCCACCTATAAGTCCTCTTACCGAAAGTGATTGTCTATGGACAAAGTCGAGACAATACTACAAATCGGTATTCACACTTTGTGTGATCGTCTATGGATACGAGATCGAGACAATACAACAATCAAAGTGTGATTACTTTATAATAGGTTCGGACTTAACCAAACTCTATAGGATCACTATCAAGTAATACGGAGTTAACGTTTGTGTATTTTACTTTTAATTATAATAAACAATTATAATTACGGAAATAGAAAAGTAAAAGACACGGCAAAATTTGTTAACAAGGAAACCGCAAATGCAGAAAACCCCCGGAACCTAATCCATAATTGAATACTCTCATAATTAAGCCGCTATACAAAATCTAACAAACTTCGTATAGTTGAGACCAAGCAACTAAACCTATAGTTCACCTAGTTTCTTCAGTATCCCTGCGCTTCCGACATTCAATAAGTGCACGCATTGGAACAATTCCTTTGGATCGTATTCCAAACAGTAAAGGAACAACAAATCTGTTTGGTAATAACTCTCTTGATTCTTTCAGATGAAGATATCTCAAGTCATATGCAAAGGCTCTTCCGTTTAACCAATAAACTCCTTTGCCTAGTCATATCAATCTATCCAACAACTACCGAAGTAGCAGAGCTTAGATTTACAATCAATCAATATTAGATCAAACAAGAAACTATAAGGTAATGCCGATCTTACACAACTAACCAATCGAATAAATCCGATTCTAGTTGGATCCCAGCCGATCAAGGTTTGTGCACACCCAAAGATATAGAAACCAAATCATAAATATTTCTTGTCTTCAAATCTTCTTTAATCTTCAATAAACACCTGCACAACACCACTTGAATCTCTTGTGATCAATCACGCACAGAACGGAGTCTGTTAACAATGGATTATCACAACATGTCTTTAGATCTACAAACAGTTCTAAAGATCCCGTCGACACTTCGATCTAGTTTGAGTGAATCTTATATCAGAAGAGAAGATTCTCAAGAATAAACAAACTAGGTGTAATCAAAGTTCAACAACCGTTATCAATCAAATCAATCGAAAACTAATATAAACTGTAATTATCTAGTTTCCCACCAACGGTACTCGTAGAGCTGCTTGATCCCACAGAAGTCTTTAAACGAGCGGTCGTAAGAGATTTCGCCTAATTAGGGTACTTTCCTCTCCGGATAGACGGTTCCACCAGAAACAACAAGAAGATGAAGTTTGCCTGGCTCTTAGGATAGTTTGCTCGAAATGCAAACTTGGGTATTTATAGACCAAGGATGTTTGGACACCAAGGAATTTCCAAAACCGAATATTCTCAAGATATGCAAGAAATGCCCAGAATCGGTTTTCATAATTCCTGGAAATGCTTTGTCCAATATTTTCGAAATCTCACTAGAAAATCTCCAATTAGTAAATGCACATTACCAATTTTTAATTTCCAGAGATATGCATTTAATTGCTTGTAATTAAAAGCATATAAAACTAAAAACCTTAATTAAAAGATTCTCAATTTATTTTGGTCCGGGATCTCCTTGAGTTATTAAGGAATATCTTTGAACGATAAAAGATAAGAGTTACTGAACATGTTCAAAGTATGTCGACATCTTTTCTTTGTAAATCCTCTTTCATATTTACAATCTTGGAATCGATTATACCACACTTCCAAACAAGTTTAGAATTGGTTCATCTGTATTCCAAGATAACTATGTGATTGATCAAATATCAAATCACTAATCATGGGTTTACGGTTTTACAAAACACAAGGATCGGTTCTACCTTAATATGGTTATTGGGACCGGTTACACTAGTTACCAGGATCGGTTACATCAATTACCAGGACCGGTTACCATATACTCATGGTATTACTTGTGATCGGTTATACAAGTCACTAGGATCGGTTACACCAATTACCAGGATCGGTTACACCAATTACTAGGACCGGTTACGCCAATTACAAGGATCAATTACACAACTCTTTTGTGATCGGTCACACCAATTATTAGGACCGGTCACACCAATTAAAAAAATCGATCATACCATCTCAAGTGATTACTTAGGATCGGTTACACTAATAAAAGTCATACCAAGTCATAAGTCAGGCACTGTGACTAGTTTTACCAAGATACATAACAAGTTATGATCGGTTCTACTAACTCACACATATTGGCAATCCAAAGATATGCAATGAATAACAATACCAATAAGCCTAGCGATTTCCCTTTCGATTCATAAAATAAGTTCATGAATGTACTTCCTTTAAACAAATGTAAACATTGTTTCCTAGGATAAAATCTTCATCTTTACCCATACACATAATCACAATAGCATTCATACGATTATGTCGATGTCTTATATACGAAGTTCAAAAGATAAGCATTATACTTCGTATCCTAATTCCTTAACACTATGATCATATGATAATGTCTCACTACTAGAGTATAATCATTCACAGCTTCGCAGTTATGTTTTCAATATAGCACGACTTGAAAGATACGTTAGGATTGAAATAGTTCAAGTCAAAATATTACTAACCTCAAGAGGAAGGATGATGTCGTCGTTGTAGCTTGTTACTTCTTCACATTCTTCAAGTCTTCGAGTAATACTTGTATGTCTCATAATCCTAATCTTCCAAGTCTAACCTATACGAAGTTGTCTCTAGTACATAATCAAGCGACTCTTTGATTGAGTTTTGATTCACTAAAATATAATAACCAAACTTGACATACCAACGCTTGGTGGGTTCAACCGAGCTATGCTCTAACACTGCTGGGATTCAGAGGCATAAGGAATGCAACTATATCTTAATCAGTGTGTGATTGTTAGGGCTCAACTATATTCCAGTCCGAAGTTAACTTGGAGTAGGCTAGTGTCTGTAGCGGCTTAATACAGTGTGGTGTTCAAATATGGACTAGGTCCCAGGGTTTTTCTGCATTTGCGATTTCCTCGTTAACAAAATTTCTGGTGTCTGTGTTATTTGTTTTCCGCATTATATTTGTTTATATAATTGAAATATCATGGGTTGTGCGTAGTTCAATCAATTAGAAAATCCAACCTTTGGTTGTTGATATAAATTGATTGGCACTTGAACATTGGTCTTTGGTACCGTTCAAGTTGTTTCACATAATAATCAGGCTCGCGTATTTATATATGTTTGATTTGCTGATTACATTGTGAAACAGAGATACAACTCTTGGATATATTTCCATTGATTGAGTCTGTCTGTCTAGTTGACTCTCTTGGAATTATATTGGAGTTTGTCCATACAGATTGCCTAAATGAAATATTTGGTGTGGTTGTTAGACCCCCTCTTTTTCAAGAATTATTTGGTAGTTCACACTACACATATGGTTTACATATCATTATGTAAGGGGGAGTGGTTTTCATTGTAAGATGGAAGTATTGACTAAGGGGGAGTGATACATATCACCATAGTATTATTTCAAAGTTGTGACGCAATTGGACTTTGATTCTATATAATAATACTATGACACTGTATAACAATGTTTGAGAACTTTCGTTTTCATATTGTTATGGCTACGGATCTTCAAGAACAATGATGCTGAGTTGAACACATTCAAAATCGATGGAGAACTTGAAGTAACGAAGAATTCAAGGAAGTTGAAGAGCCAAGGAAATCAAGCATGTTTATTTATTTTGTAATCCATATGTATTGATAATTTTGTCACTAAAATTGAACAAGGGGGAGATTGTTGGAGCATTGCTCGGTCGAACTCGCAAGCATTGCTATCTCAAGCTTGTTTGTCAAGTTTAGTTGATCAAAACTATATACATGATTTCTAGTCTATCTTATAGCTATGTATCGGATTAGGATAGAAGTGTGTAGTTGAGCTTTAGACTTCACGATGTTCACTAATTGGAGAAGAAGATCCACTGAAGAGATTGGAGGAACTTCATCAACAAAAGGTATGTGGAGACTAAAACTTATCTATCACTCAGAAGTCTATTCTATTTTATCATCTAATTAGACTAAGTCGTATAGCTATATAGACTTTTATATTATACACATTTGATATTTCGAGCTGAGTTTATCTCGTTTATCTATTTCTCGAAATACGTGTTGGAAGCTTTTAGCTTTAGCTAAGTTCATCGTATTCTTGACGAGTTTAGTTGGAGACAATTTATTTGTTGGAAACTAAATATTAAGTCAAAGATGATCATGTGAAAATTACCTTGAACATCTTACATGATTTGTGTGAGACAATCATTTGATGTCAACTTGGGAAGTTTCATATTGATCGATTAATCACTTGAAAATTACTTAAAGCTAGTGGTATGTGTAAGATTACCATTGTTGTCTTCCAAGGATGTTTCAATGATTATATGAGAGTGTTAGGGTACTGACACCAACTCGTCATAATCCCATGGGTAGAACTCAACTCTAAAACTGGTCTACAAGTTAAGGGAACCTACAGACTTATAAGCTACCCAATTAAGCCCCATCTAACCAATGTGGAACTAAGGTCCCAACATCCCACCACGCTTCCAAACCCAACGTCCTCGTTGACCAGCTCACTCTA
The DNA here is from genome assembly GCA_023531105.1 of Papaver atlanticum. Classification (NCBI taxonomy): domain Eukaryota; kingdom Viridiplantae; phylum Streptophyta; class Magnoliopsida; order Ranunculales; family Papaveraceae; genus Papaver; species Papaver atlanticum. The sequence continues at coordinate 157,350 of JAJJMB010007708.1, forward strand.
TCGATACTGGCCCGGCGGTAGCCATTTTATTATGGCGGCTCCACTCGACTACCAGTATTCAATGCGGGTGACAACTACGCCCATACATAGGTGCCCCAACACTTTAATCTAGCCTATAGGTCACCCTTTCCGTGGAGCGGGCATGGGTCGTGGTGGTTGGCTCTGATACCAAATGTTAGGGCACTGACCCCAACTCGTCATAATCCCATGGGTAGAACTCAAATCTAAAAACCGGTCTATAAGTTAAGGGAACCCACATACTTATAAACTACCCAATTAAGCCCCATCTAAACAATATGGGACTAAGGTCCCAATAGAGAGTTTTAGAACGAGTATTATGTCTGGATATATTACAGAATGTATACCTTGTATACTAACTGTATAAGTCTAGTTCAGACCGGAACTATTGTTTGCGAACTGGTTTACCGGTAAAGGTCCGGATCTATTGTTCGCGTATCTTGTTTGCGAACGGGCTAGACAAGGCCATGTCCAGAACATTTGTTCGCATACCTTGTTTGCGAATTGCTGGAAAAATCCAAAGTCCGGAACTCTTGTTCGCGTACTCAGTTTGCGAACAGAGTGGTCAAGTTCTAAAATCGGCAAGTATGGATTTTCATACTCATGAACTCAGGTTCGTTTTCGAACTAAAGTCCCTGGAACTTTAATGTGTTAAGGAATGTAAACTAGTTTTACAAACCGTGGCATTATGTTCATGAATTGGTTTTTTTTATAAGTACTTTGTGCAATTACAAACCAAACCGATTTTGTTTTAAATGGTTCATATATATATTTCATGATGAACATTTGAACAACTCTCTTGAAACACATTTAGATTCGTTTGATTATCTATCATGATTGATTGATCATTATATTATATCTAGAAGTGTTAGATGAATATGGCTAAGTTATAAGTGTTAATATGGCTAAGTTATAAGTGTTAATATGGCTAACTTCGGTTAACTATTATTGAGCCAACAAAGTATACATGTTTGGGTACGGTTCATCCTTATCTAAATATAGGTATATTTCATTTGTGTGTATCAAGCTAATACCATCTAACGGTGGAGATTGATTGCTTAATTTCTAGGCAGACTTAACTTGAATCTTAAATCAGGAGTTGATCTAACGGTGAATATTGAATGCTTTGTTACTAAGCTATCTTAGCTTTGGTTGTAAGCAACCCTGATTTGAAAGACTATATAAGGGAGAACTCTAGTATCTGGGAAACCTAATCCCGACACTTCCATGTGTCCTAGTTGCAAACTAGAGTCGATTCTCCTTTAACCTAGGTTTTCCAAAACCATTATTAGGTTAACGAATTGAAGATTTCATTTGGGATTCATGAAGCAAGATCCAATTATTTTCTATGTAGTTGCGTATTCTGATCTTACTTGTTTTATCGTATTAAGTTTTATCTTCTCTAAGATTTACTCGAGATTCATCTCCGATAGGTAAGATATAAAAAGTAATCACAACAGTTCTTCGTCTCAAACTCTTGTGATTCCGCAATAACTTCTTATGTTAATCAGTTAGGTTATTGTGAGGTGACTAATATTTTTAGGATGCTATTCGGGAGTATAAGACCGGGTTATTAGTTAATTCCTGTTCACCTTGATCTTTGTATCAAAATACGGAATAAAAAGAATAAAGGATAGACATATCTGTGGGAGACAGGTTTGTTTATAAGTCTTCGACTTTGGGTCGTATGAACTCTTAGTTGTGGGTGAGATCAGCTAAAGGATCAAGTGCGAAGAATCCGGCGTGGTTCTAAAGGCGTAAGGAACGCGACTGTACCTTAATCGGTGTGAGACTTGGTTAGGGCTCAACTACATTCCAGTCCGAAGTTAACTTGTAGTAGGCTAGAGTATGTAGCGGCTTAATACAGTGTGGTGTTCAAATATGGACTAGGTCCAGGGGTTTTTCTGCATTTGCGGTTTCCTCATTAACAAAATTTATGGTGTCTGTGTTATTTCTTTTCCGCATTATATTTATTTATATAATTAAAATATCACATGTTGTGCGTAGTTCAATCACAGTTGATAAATCCGACCTTGTTTGTTGGATAGAACTTGATTGACGCTTGGGCATTGGTCTTTGGTACCGTCCAAGTTATTCTTACTTCAATCAGGCTCACAGATTTTTATCTGTTCGATTTGCTGATTGTATTAAGAAAGAGATAAATCTCTTTGATATCTTTCTTGATTGAGTCTCACTTATAAGTTGGTGCTCTCGAAATTGTATTGGAGTTTAGTCCATACAGATTGTCGAACGAAATATTGGGTGTGGTTGTTATACCCCCGCGTTTTCACACATATAGGATCAATCTCTAGGAGGCAGATTGGTTTAAAGTCTTCAATTGAGTTGAAGCAACTCTTAGTTGGTGTGACGTCATCTAAGGGAACCAATCGCGCAGAGTCCTGCTGGGATTCAAGAGGCGTAAGGAGCGCGACTGTACCTTAATCAGTAGGAGACTCGATTAGAGCTCAACCACATTTCAGTCCGAAGTTAATTGGTAGTAGGCTAGTGTCTGTAACGGCTTAATACAGTTTGGTGTTCAATCTGGACTAGGTCCCGGAGTTTTTCTGCATTTGCGGTTTCCTCGTTAACAAAACTTATGGTGTCTGTGTTATTTCTTTTTCCGCATTATATTGTTCATCTTTATAATTGAAATATCACAGGTTGTGCATTCATTAATCATAGTAGATACATCCGACCTAGTTTGTTGGATACGACTTTATTGATTCTTGGACATTGGTCTTTGGTACCGTCCAAGTAATCTCTTTTTAATTAGGTTCACGGACTATGTTTTGTAAACGTTCTAATTGCGATAGATAGAGATATAACTCTTTATACTATTCCTTGATTAAGTTGAACTCTCGGAGTTGTATTGAGTTTGTCCATACATATTGCCTAAGAAAAAGTTGGTGGTGTATTTTGGTACCCCTGGGTTTTTAATTGGTATCAGAGCAGGCAAACACGTTAAGACCTAATAAGTCTGTGTGTGAAGCAGTCTGATTATATGGACAGGAGTGCAATATCGATAAACGTACCGCCAACATTTGATGGCATAAATTTCTTATGGTGGAAAATTGCGATGTGTTCCTTTTTACTAGCCCGTGACTTTGAGACATGGAAACTTGTAGTTATTGGATACGATGCGCCGACAGTTATTAGAGACGGAAACATTGTTGTGAAGCCATTAGGTCAATATAGTGAAACCGAGATAGGTGCTGCAAAGCATAATTCTGACGGGTTAAATGATATTATCCACACCATTATCCCAAATCTTCATCACCATGTCACCTCGTGTACCAAGCCTAAAGATGCTTGGGATATCTTAGAAACCGTATTTGAAGGAGATACCTCAGAGAAAGAAGCTAGGCTTCAAAACCTAAATTCTGACTGGGAAAATCTTCGTATGGCTGATAAAGATTCGTTTGATGAGTTTAATCAAAAAGTTTATGGAATTGTTAATGCATGTTTTGCGTTAGGGAATACCATTCCCGAAAAGGACATTGTGATGAAAATTCCCCGATCTTTACCAGCAAGATACGAATGTAAGAAACATGACATCATGAAAGGGAACAACCTTGAAACACTTTCCAGAAATACTCTTATTGGAAAGTTGGAGATATTTGATCATGAACTGCAATCCAAAGCCGGAAAGGATATTGCATTCAAGGTACCAAAAAACACTAAACTCTAAAAATTGAAAGCTATTGACAACTCTGGAGATGATCATGTTAATCCTGATTTTTCAGATGAAGATCTTGATAACTCAGTATCATTGATCACAAGACAGTTTAAAGAATTTCTTAGGAAGATAAAGAAACGGTTCTCCAGAGAAAAATCTCTAACGTCAGCTAAGCCACATAATTGTATTTCTGTAAAAAAAAAAAAAAAAAAAAAAAGGATTCTAATGATACTAACGATGAGGATATGCCACAATGTTTCAAGTGTAAAGGATTCAGTCACTCTGCTAATGAGTGTCCGAATCGTAAGAAATACACTGGCAACAAGAGTCTTGCTGCAACACTTGATGAAATATCTGATCATTATGATTCCGAAGAGGATGATGGTTCAAGTGTAACACTCTTGGGAGAAATTGTCAATTTTGATTAATGTAGCAATACCCATATCAATGTTGATAATTTGATTGATGACTCTTCATCAAAATCATTGGAGGATGTAACAGATTTTTTGTATACTAAAGAAAATTCTGTTAATGTTTCAGGTACCCTGTGTCTAGATGCTAATGCTGATTCTGAATCAATTTCCAAACCGACATGTCCTTATTGTTCCAGTGAGGGTCACGGACTCATACAATGCTTCAAGTACAAACATAAACTAAGGTATGTCAACAAACTGCAATGGAGGGCTAGTCGGTTGGAAAACGTGCTTAAACTTGTTCAAAAGTACAATCCTGAGGTACACAAAGTTAACTCTTTTTCTTCTAAAAGATTGATTGATTCTAAGGATAAGGAAAAATCTCAAACAAAGAGAAAAGTCCGAGCTAAACGTTCCGTATTGAAAGATATTATCAATTCCGTGCAGGAATCTGTTGGTGAGCAATCTAATGCCCACCTCAACACAATCTAATTGTGTTGAAATGTGCATCTTGTCTCATGTGACCTTGAAAGAGATAAAAACTGTGCACATCAGAGCTTTGGATTAAAATTGAATATTATTACTTGAAATTCCACCTCTTGTCTGTTCATCTTAATCTATGTCTCAAGTAATTGTATTGAACATTTTGATCTTCGAAACCTAAGGGATAAAAGTGACTTTGTCATTCCGTTTAGGTTTTGTGTATATTGTACGTGAAATTTTATGGTTCTGAAATCCTACATGGTAAAATATCTTCTACTTCAAGACACACATCTCTTTCACAAGAAGGTTTGCCTGTTGAGCCATATATTTGTGTTGAATCAGAAGAAACCTAGAGTGGATCACTCAAATCGGAAAAGGTTTGTAAATCTTCTTGAAGAACTTAAGAAAACCAAGAACGAGGTGCATGGACTGAATAAGATTCTACAGAAATCTCTCAAACTACAAGAAGCACCTGTCGCAACAACCTACCAGGTTTATAGGAACTAACTCTTTCATTCATGAACCGTATGTTCTTATGCCAGTCGTTGATAAGGAGTTTGGAGATGATAAAGAATTTTTTTAAAGATTTTAAATACTAGGAAACTTCTTGTGAGATTTTTTTCTTACTTTTGAGAAGGATAATTAGGGTTTGGTATAGCAAAAATTGTGATTATACAAGCTATTTCCAATGATTTTCATCTTGCGTGATTTAGATTTATTTATTTAAATTCTAGAGTTGTTGGAAGATGAACTTGCAGTATGTAATCATTATTGGTTTCATTATTGCAAAAGTCTTATGAAATATATGTGCCTTTGCGTTTTTCGTGAATCGAGCTGATATTTCATATGTGCTCAGAAGTTAAATCTATTTTGTTTTTATAAACTGAAAATAAAACAAACTCTTTGAGAATTTTCTCGCAGTATTGATCTACTCGTGATCACACTTTTGTGTTTTTACTGCTTAACACAATCCGTAAGATTTTCTTATGTTGAGTCATTCCGATTAAAATCATCTTTTTGTCTGTAACTTGCATTGAGATTATTTTAAGTCGACTTTCGGATACAAATTCGTGTGATTTGTTAATGTCCAACAAAATCCTTTTTTTTTCATAAATCAAGGTCACTCATGTTGTTCTCTTGGGTTTGACATCAAATGGGGAAGAGTTCTTAAATGAACTTGTGCTTAATTGCTATATCTTTGTGGGGAGTGTGGCTGTGGAATTTAAAGGGGATGCTTGTATCTTAAATCTCCTAGATGAGCACTAAGTATTTTCTTACTATGTGATATCATCTAAAAAAGTTGATATGAGGAGTTGCAGTTTAAATATGTTATAATGTAGTATCTCTAACTTCCTCAAAACTTGACATATCTTTTGGTTGTATTCATTACGATCCCACAATTTTCGTACCTTTGCCAATTTTATTGACAAAAAGGGGAAGAATTATCTAGTATTTTCGCACTATATACATATGGTTTACGGATCATTATGTAAGAGGGAGTGAATCAATAATCTATAGGTCTCACCTATTATGCAAAAGATTAAGGGGGAGAAACATATCACCATAGTATTACTTCAGAGTTAGGATACAATTGAACTTTGGAGAAGTTAATAATACTATGTTTATATATAACGACGATTGAGGATATTTGTTTTCAAAGTTGTTATTGGTATGTATACGGATCTTCAACAACAACGATGTTGAGTTGAACACGTTCTGAATCATTGTAACTTGAAATTATGAAGAGTTCAAGGAGTTGAAGAAACCAATTAAATCAAGGCATGATGGATTCGAGGAGTTTTCAAAGCTTTATTTTATTATCCATATGTATTGATAGTTTTGTCACTAAAATTGACAAAGGGGGAGATTATTAGAGCATTGCTCGGTCGAACTCACAAGTGTTGCTATCTCAAGCTTGTTGTCAAATTTAGTTGCCAAAACTATATCTTGATTTTTAGTCTACAATTAGTTAAGTCTCGGACTAGGATAAAAATGTAGTTGAGAAACAGTGGATCACGGGAGTCATCATTGCGTTCTACCATTTGAAGGCGAAGATCAACTAAAGCTTTTGGAGAACTTCATCAACAAAAGGTAAGTGAAGACTGAACCACCTATTTCTCAAGTTATATTCACTTTTTTATCATTGAGACGACATCGCATAACTAATTAGACTATCATGCATATTCAAGAATTTTAAATTAAGTTTATCTTGATAATTAGTTCTCGAAATATAATGACTAAGCTTAATGAACATTTGTTCATACTTGATGAATTTCAGTTAACGAAAATTTATTGTTCGCAATCAAAATCATGATTCAAGTTTTATCATTCGAAAATAGCCTGGAATAGTGATATGTGTCATTGATGTTATTCGGGAATGTTTCGAATCGATTTAGAGAGAAATATATAACTACTGTAGATTCGGATACAAGACATTGTTATCAGTCCTACAAACTGGGAAAACTATTATAAGTATGAAGTTGTATTACATGTACTCGTACACGTAGTGGAGTAGCTATATATCGACTTACAGATTATAGTACGCATATCCTTATGCACATCATGTAAAAATCCGTTCCACTCGTGAACCGGATCGGCACGCATACTCGGATGCAAACTGTAAAGGAATTGTGGTCACGGAACCGGGTGAGTATCCATACCGGTACACGTACCAAAATAGTTACGTGTTCCGGAACTCGGTTGTGTATCGAAACCGGTACACGTACAAAAATAGTTATGTGGACTCCGGAACCGGTCATAGTCTTAAGGTATCCATACCGGTACACATACCTAAATAGTTCTGTTAACTTCGAAACTTGGTTTGGCTTATTAGCTTACAAACCGGTACACGTACTGTGATTGACCTGACTCACGAACGGCTATGGTATTTGTACTTTGTACACCTACTAACCATGTCGATTATTTTCAAGTGCGATTAAATTATATCTATGAGATAATTAGCCTTTGACTAATTCTCTAAAAACACTAGACTTATTTGATCACATGATTGTGACTCAAGGTTAATGTCTTAAGTGTTCATGAAAATGAATATTAAGCTTTTAAGTTCAAATCGGCTAGTTTCGGCTAACCACCTTGAACATAGTCTTTTATACACGGTTCAGTTACGGTTTCACCTAACCAGAGTGCATATCTTGTTTATGTAAATCAGATTCAAAGATTTATCTAACAGTGGATATTGATTGCTTGGTTCCAAAGCTTTCTTAGCTTAAACCTAAAGCAACATATGCTTTGAATGTCTATAAAAGGGGAACTTCAAGCAACTGGGATCTTTGAATCCCAACACTACTTTTTGGTGTGTCCTAGTTGTAACTAGAGTAGTCATCTTCCTAACCCTTTAGGGTTTAGCGACTACAAATATTTCATGGAGATTCGTAAAAGTCAGGTCCAGTTATGTTTTCTTGATAACTCGAGTATCTTGATCTTGATCGATTGTTGAGCTGCCCACTCAATCAAGATAGATAGAAATCATCAAAGTTCCCTTCGTCTCAAACTTTATAGATACCACAAGTTTTATACTTGTGTGGTAAACAACAATCTAGGTTGCACTTCGGGTTGCATAAGTCCAGATTTTGAGGTTAGATAGACCGTGTCTATTGCTATCGATTTTTATCACCTTTGATCAAACTTTTTGATTGTAAAATAAAATCACATATAGGCTTAATCTTTGGGAGGCAGATTGGTTTGAAGTCTTCAATTGAGTTGACGCAACTCTTAGTTGGTGTGACGTCAGCTAAGGGAATCAATTGCGCGGAGTCCTGTTGGGATACAAGAGGCGTAAGGAGCGCGACTGTACCTTAATCAGTGGGAGACTCGATTAGGGCTCAACTACATTTCAGTCCGAAGTTAATTAGTAGTAGGCTAGTGTCTGTAACGGCTTAATACAGTTTGGTGTTCAATCTGGACTAGGTCCCGGGGATTTTCTACATTTGCGGTTTCCTATTAACAAAACTTCTGGTGTATGTGTTATTTCATTTTCCGCATAATATTTTTTATCTTTATAATTGAAATATCACAGGTTGTGCGTTTATCAATCATAGTAGATACATCCGACCTAGTTTGTTGGATACGACTTGATTGATTCTTGGACATTGGTCTTTGGTACCATCCAAGTAATCTCTTTGTAATTAAGTTCACGGACTTGGTTCTGTAAACGTTCTAATTACGAGAGATAGAGGTATAACTCTAGATATTATTCCTAGATTGAGTTGAACTCTCGAAGTTGTATTGAGTTTGTCCATACTGATTGCCTAAGAAAAAGTTGGTGGTATATTTTGGTACCCCGGATTTTTCAAACTACACTTTACAATTGAACTTACGCATATTATGTTGACATAAATAACATAAATGATTGATATATTTGCTGCCGTTATTGTTTGACAGATTCGAAGTGATGAAACGTCGCTTTTTCTTCGAGGTGGAAGACTACTACAACAGTATGTTGTGGATAACTGGGTGAAGAGATTGATTCGTTTAGACTTAGATGGTTATGGGATTATCAAGAAGAGATAAGAGTTGTTTTGCATGAAGGTCTACAAGATGCACGAATGGCGGGCGAAACCAGTGCAAGTAAGTTAATAGATAATCACTTCCCTTTCTGGGCAATTGGCTGCAAACAACTAATTAAATCTCTCATAAAAGATTCATTATTTGATATCTTGCATTATCTGGTTTTGTTTTTCATATAACCTTAAGATGAGTTTTGTTGTACCATTTTCTACCGAGTGGTTAGCTGTAGTTCTATGTCATCGGTCCCAATAATCACCTGAAACTATCATTACAGTAGTATTATCAACTAACAACAAGTGACTAAGAAAATGTGATTATAATCCGTGATTCTTTTAAGACAAACAATTAAAGTAAAGTATTTCCATGAAATCTGAAATCTGTTTTGTTTTTTCATGACAGAGAATCTTGGTCAAAGGAAAGTGCTTCCTTCCTCATACATGGGCAGCCCCCGTGACATGTATCAGGATGCAATGGCATTGGTGAAAAAGTATGGGAAGCCTAATTTGTTCATTACAATGACTTGTAACCCACTTTGGGATGAAATCGTGTCCAACCTAAAACCCGGTCAATGTGGAGCGGATAGACCCGATCTGACGACAAGGGTGTTCCGTGCAAAGCTTGAAGAGTTGAAGGTAGATCTTTTTACCAAGTCAATATTTGGTAGAGTAGCTGCCCATGTGCATGTTGTTGAGTTCAAAAAAGGGTTCTACCTCATGTTCATATGTTAATTATATTGAGTGACGAAGATAAATTACAAGGTCCTGATGATTATGACAAGGTAGAAATACCTGACCCTGATGAAGAGCCAGAACTACACGAGTGTGTGAAAAAGTGGATGATTCACGGTCCATGTGGTACTAAGTGCATGAGAGATGGTAAATGTAAGAGAAACTTTTCAAAAGAGTTTTTTGAGTGTGTTGTGCAAGGAAAAGATGCATACCCTGTTTACAGGAGATGTAATGATGGATGATGCCTACGTAAAAGTGAAAGTTTTGAAGTAGATAATAGGATGGTTGTGCCTTATAACCCTTGGTTATTACAGAAGTATGATTGTCATATAAACGTAGAAATTTGTAGCAGTGTGAAGAGTGTTAAATATCTTTACAAGTATGTGTATAAGGGTCTGGATTATGTATCTTTTGGAGTGCATCCAAAATACCATGACGAGATAACAAGGTATATTAATGCAAGATGGGTTTGTTCTCAAGAGGCAATATGGAAGATCTTTAGCTTTCCTCTTTACAAGGTTTATCCTTCAGTAGTGAGATTACAGATACATCTTCCCAACCAACAGAGTGTCAGGTACTATGATTACCACATGTTGGATGAAATTTTGTTTGTTGAAAGGAATTTGAGAACAACTTTGACAGAGTTCTTTGTGACAAACGCTCGCGATCCTAGAGCGAGAGAATTGTTATACCGTGAATTTCCAAAATGTTACTGTTTGGATACAAAAACCAAAGAGTGGAGAAGAAAAAAAAAAGTACACAAAAGGCGATAGGGAGGGTTTATACAGTACCTTCATGTGTAGGAGAGGTGTGGTGTAACACCCCGTGTTTTTAGCATGGCGCATGCTCAAAGATGCGCCATGGCCTGAGATGAAGCTTCATCTCAAGCTCCGTTGCGTAGAAAAAGGAAGATTGGCCTAGGCCAATACGCTGCCAAAAATGGCATATTACATGGGCATATTGGTCAAGGCCAATATGGCACCAAGAGGGTGTAAGCTGTTGATGTGTTTTGTAGTTGTAGTGGAAAAAGATTCGTTGCTCGAACTTGTGAAGGATAACTTTATACTTAAATTCAAAACTAAATAGAAAAATCACTAAAAATTATAGCAAACACTGACAAAGTTGATATCAATATTAAAAGAACACTGAGGCTGAGATTCCACTATTTTCCAAGTTCAAAGTGATTTAATCTAGTATTTATATTCATACAATTTTCTCATTCAATTTGATTCTAAACTATTGCAACATGTAGATTTTCAAAATAACAAGTGTAAATCCAAAGTATAAAGCATCAAAAACCTATGGCTAAGCATGCTCTATCAAAAGAAATAACAATTGCTTAACAAAAATCATTCAAACAATTATAAATCAAGGCAAATAATCATAAAAATAATTGATATAAAATAAATAAAATAGAATATACCACTTTTTGTTGGAAAAATAGCTTCCTCTATCGCCTCAGCAATGGGGTTTAGCTCCTCATATTAATCATAATCTCAAAATACATGTTTATGGCTCAAAAGTTGATTAAAAGGGAGAAAAGTGTTAAAACAGCGGATTCTGCAGTTGCTGAAGGTCTAAAACAGAAGTCGGAATTGTTGCTGAAAGGCTTCGGTAACTGCAGGAAGATGCGACCGTACCTCGTTGTCACTGAAAATAAGTCTGCCTCTGCAACTGACTCTGAGGGTCTTATGTTCTTCGTGTTCTTCTTCGCAGCAGCAGCAGAAAAGTTTCTGTATCGACTCCATTTGATTTTTTTTACGCTTCTCTAAGGCTCTAAACTTCTCCAAACTCTCCCAAATTGTTCGTATCCTTTTTATGACTCGAATCAACCTATATATAGCCACCAGACCCAAAATCTTTCGAGTTAATCCAAATATTCTCGTTTTTTTCTTATCAGCACGTTATGGGATTTTTCTTCCCAGTTTAATCTTTTTTTACGCGTCAACTTGGTTTCCAAACTCTCATAAACTCTCTCAAGACTGAATAAAGACTCCATACACTCCAATCTTGTCGTAGAATCTTCACAAACTTCTTTTACAAACCGAAAATTATCTTGAAACTATAAATACTCTCTGTTTTGCTCCAACACGGATATACATCCCAATTTAGTCGAATAAAAACACCATACCAGGTCTGTTTAGCTTAATCACGTTCATCCCAATTGTTTCCTGCGATTAAATCTCCTTCAAAATTGCTCAAAATCTAAATCTCAAATGCTGCAGGCGTGGAACACAGTTTCCCGCCTTTTTTCATTTTCAAATTTTGAGAAGAAATGTGACCTCCCCCTATCCAGTCCCGGTCTGTGCTTAGCAGCTGCTTGGAAATGGGTTACCCCTTATCCAAAATGAGAGTCCGAATAGCAAATGTCCTCCCATGAGCCTTTAGCAACTTTTCGAGCCAGTTTTGCCGCAAAAGCCTATTCCTCCAAAAACACCTACAAAGGGATAAAATACCAAAATTAGTACAAAAATGGGTACTAACTATAAACACAAAAGAGATGAAAATAGACACATAAATGCGTCTATCAGCTGTAAGATATATTGGCCAAAGGACAATCTCGCATCAAAAGATGCATTAGGCCAGTGGGGAGGATGGCCTGGAACAAAGTAACGCTAAAATAGCGCAATACGCAGGTCATTGGCCTATGGCCAATATCGCACCACAATGGTGCAACAGGAAAGAGCAGGATGGCCTTAGAAATGTACAGCCATCACGGCTGGACATTGGAGTGGCCTATGGGCCAAAGCCGGAAATACAGCCATCACGACCCTTCACTACACCTGGCTCAGGAAATGTTCAACCATCATGGCCGGACATTGGAACTGGCCTATGAGCCAGAACTGAATGTACATCCATCTTGGCCGGTTATTCAGGAAATTTGTGGCAATGGCCATGAATAGTAAAAGTGGGATTTGATGAATGATTTTTGCTCCCCCAATTTGAGTTGTAAAAATGTCAAATTAACATATATAGGGAGGGGTAGTTGGTTGAAGGTGCATATACGGACTATGCACCAAGTAAGCTTTATAGCTTAGCCAAAGGAGTATAAATGACGCCTAAGCCTCATTTATAGCTGCGTAGACTTGCTAATGGAACATGTTAAGCATGGACATCACTACGCCATACCATGGGCTCGATAATGCATATCCTTTATGCATTTGGACGGAACGGCCTATATGGACTAGGCCATTACCATTATTGCTTGGCCACGGCCATGCAAACGAGTTGGCTTGAGTTACTTGTCCCTTCGAGGATGAACTATGGTCTGTGCTTGATCCCTTTAAAGTAGGGAAGGCTACGTAGGCAGCCGCAATGAGTTGCAACATTGCCGGTCCAGCACGTTGTCCCCTCATATCGTCTAAGCTCGGTAACTCGATGCAAGAGATGATTGTGGACAAACTTGATGAGGCTAGTTGCATTCCATCCCTTGGATGCTCATACTTCCTATCAAGGCGTTCGATGTAGGCATGTACCAATAGTGCATTGGACATGGCCAGGAAAATAACTCATATCGGTATGCAAGTAGTGGAGTCTGCATGAGCCTAAGGGAGATGGAATTAGGCCGTCAATGGCCTATGTGCAAGTCCAAGCATGCCTTATGCCTGGACAACACTCGGAAGCCAGTGATGCATGCAAGATGCATCGGCCATAGCCTCTATGGCTTTGAACCCTTCGCAGAACAAGGGTAAGTTGGAACGGCGTGGAAGCTAAAATAGTTGCATCATGCTCCACGAGCATGCTTGCAAGGGCAAATAAACGTGCATTTTCCTAGCTCTAAGGCTCGGATCGTAGCATCATCATGGCGCATCGGGGGAGTTATGGCTTGCGCGCCCAGGCGCGCAACAGGCGTAAATTTTCCGGTCCGTCACAGTTGGTATCATAGCAAGTTCCGAGATAACTCTAGGGACTGTGCAGGAATGGCTTGTCAGCGAGTATTTTCCTTAATGGAAAACTTTAAGTTGGAGAGTAGGCCAACTTTTGCGCGGAAAGAGTTGGTAACTGCTATGCCAGTTACTTTGTGATTCGAGTTGAGCTTGTTTAAGTACTGTGAGTTTGCCTGGCCTAAGTGGCACCCCACTTACGAGTGGATATCCGAAAGACCGTCTGGGACGGTGGGTAAACAATGGGACACAATGGTGCAACAGGTAAGAGCAGGCTGGCTTTAGAAATGTACAGCCATCACGGCTGGACATTGGAGTGGCCTATGGGCCAATGCCGGAAATACAACCATCACGACCCTTCACTGGACATGGATCAAGAAATGTTCATCTATCATAGACGGACATTGGAACTGGCCTGTGAGCCAGAACTGAATGTACATCCATCATGGCCGATTATTCAGGAAATTTGTGGCAATGGCCATGAATAGTAAAAGTGGGAGTTGATGAATGATTTTTGCTCCCCCAATTTGAGTTGTAAAAATGTCAAATTAACATATATAGGGAGGGGTAGTTGGTTGAAGGTGCATATACGGACTATGCACCAAGTAAGCTTTATAGCTTAGCCAAAGGAATATAAATGACACCTAAGCCTCATTTATAGCTGCGTAGACTTGCCAATGGAACATGTTAAGCATGGCATTACTACGCCATACCATGGGCTCGATAATGCATATCCTTTATGCATTTGGACGGAACGGCCTTTACGGACTAGGCCATTACCATTATTGCTTGGCCACGACCATGCAAACGAGTTGACTTGAGTTACTTGTCCCTTCGAGGATGAACTACGGTCTGTTCTTGATCCCTTTAGAGTAGGGAAGGGTACGTAGGCAGCCGCAATGAGTTGCAACATTACCGGTCCAGCACGTTGTCCCCTCATATCGTCTAAGCTCGGTAGCTCGATGCAAGAAATGATTGTGGCCAAACTTGATGAGGCTAGTTGCATGCCAACAGGAGGATGCTCATACTACCTATCAAGCTACACAAAGTTGGTAAGAGAATCCAGTGATGCATGCAATATGCACGTCCTAGCTTTAAGGCCCGGATCGTAGCATCAAAATGTCGCATCGGGGGAGTTATAGCCTGCGCGCCCAGGTGCGCAACAGGTGTAAATTTTCCGGTCCGTCACATGTGGTTCTTAAGGCACATGTGTTTGGCATATGCCGTCGAGTTATGCCCTAATACTAGTAAGAGTCTATATTTTCCTTTCTACTTATCGAATTGAATCTGTTAACATTTTTGCCTCTCTGAGGTTGTTTTTCACTTCTATAGCGTAGATCCTATAGATTTGGATTCTTAATACTAATTTGTAGTGTAGATCACTACATTCGCACCCATTAAATTAAAGATATTTATGATGTTCTTATAAAATATGTGATTTGTTTAGTATTTTTAATAGTCCACTATATAATAAACTTATCTTCTCATCATTTTTTTCCATAAAAAATTTAGGGCTTGAGATTGAGATGCAAATTCAAGTCTTTTTTTTTTCTTCTCATTTTTCTTTATTGGCCATTGTATTCAAGTCATCTTTGTTAGTTTTTTTCTTTCCCAGTTTAAAGTTTTAGTTATAAAATAAATCCATTCGATTATTCACATCCAATCTGTCCATCCATGTATCCATTGGATGCAAATCCGTTAGATGATGGATTGGGTGCCGATGCCAAATTTGAAACCCGTAATAAATTGGATTGGATGCGGATGAGGTGAAAAATGTTCCATACCGGCCCATGCTCACCCCTAGCTTTGAGTATGCCTCAAAAGTCAAAACCTTCGACATCTTTGTAAAGTTTGTATAGGGGTGAGCATGGGTCGGTATGGATCGGTTTTCGCCTTATCCGTATCCAATTTAATTCATTACGGATTTTAAATCTGGCATCCGTATCTAACTCATCATCCAACGGATTTGCACTCAATGGATACACAGATGGACGGATTGGATGTAGATAATCCAATAAATTTGTTTTATGATTAAAGTTTATGATGAAGAAATAAATGTAACAAGTTTATGGATAGTTTCAGAAATAGGACTATAATATTATTTAAGGGTTTGAAATTGGACTTAAGTATAATGCTTTAAAGTTACTCAAAATTTGAAGAGGAAGAAAACTAAACCCCCTTTGAAATAAGATGTTTTCGGTGTATGTTGGGATTAAGTATGTCCACATATACATATATTGGTCTTGTATCTTGTAAGCTCATCAGAGTATAACATGAAAGAATGCCTAATTTGTCAAAAACAAATGTACTAACGGGTCCGGATGTCCATCGGATTTTCGATGTCGCACCCGAACCCAATCCATAATCCGTTGGATTTCAAAAATCCCATCCGCATCCAATCCATTAGAGAACGGCCGGACATCCACCCACAAAAATACAGGTGGTCCCCGTCAAATCCGCGGATTCCCGGCAAAATGCTCACCCCTAAGTTTGCATGCCGACATGTAAGCCCATTTGTTAATTCATTTGGTTGCGTTTGGGCTTCTTATAACCCGACCCGTTGTAAATCCCAGTTTATAACCCTAACTCTTAACATTTCTCAATTTAAGTCTTCACAATCCTAAACCCTAGAGCTCCTTTCCTCCGCGCACACAGAAAACCCTAAAGAGAAGACGGTGGTGATTTGAGGAGCAATACCAAGTAAGTTCAATCAATCTTCCCTCGATCTGTCAATGTTAGCTCGAATCAAGCTTTCTTCTTAAGACCTCAACATTTACTGAATCTTTTTCCTTTTGAATTGGTATTTTTTTTTGTTCTATCAATTTTTTAGTATTAGATTTGCTTAGTATGATAAAAATCTGAAAAAATTGGGGTTTCTTTATTGTTGGGATTTTCAGGATCATGGCGGACACTAAAGCTGTGACAATCCGAACAAGGAAGTTCATGACTAACAGGCTTCTATCTAGGAAGCAATTCGTTAGTATTCTTTTACTTAGATTTTATTTATTTGTTCGACGAGCTAAGAACAATAAAACCCCTAACTCTATATTTTTGTTGGTTCAGGTCATTGATGTGTTGCACCCTGGAAGAGCAAATGTTTCTAAGGTACCCCACAGAAAAAATCGTTGCAGTTCGTATTTGTAATCTCAAATTCTGTATTTGTTATTTTGAAATTTATGTTGGTTTTGGTTGTTGTGACTTTGTAGGCGGAATTGAAGGAGAAGTTGGCAAAGATGTATGAAGTGAAGGATACTAGTTCTATTTTTGTGTTCAAGTTCAGAACCCACTTTGGAGGTGGAAAGTCTACTGGGTTCGGGCTTATTTATGACTCTGTTGATAATGCAAAGAAGTTTGAGCCTAAATACAGGCTTGTCAGGGTAAATAAAGTTCTCCCTCATTGCTAAGCTTTTAGTTCACTATCTGTTTTGCTCTTTAAGTTGTTGATGTTAAATTGTTAATACATTGTAAGAAAAAGTTTGTAGTGATATTAATAAGCGATAGCAGTCAGACAGTGTTTGTCAATATAATATGATAAGTAGACAACTCAGTAAAACGAGCGGATGTATTCTCGCAGAAGATGTGTATTTGTTGCATTTTATTTTACTCCTTTCTCCCAAACCTTGACTTGTTTTTCTACACTGATTACTAGGACCTCAGCTTTTATGTGTTGTAAGCATGTTAACTTTGATAATGTGAAATCAGAAAATGCTATGTTAACATTTGATGAATCGTGGTGTTTCTTATTGTGGCCAACAGTGACATGATGAAATCAATATTGACTATAGGAATGTGCCATAAAATTAGTATGGAATATTTGGATTCGTTTGGTGTGGATTTTCATCCGTGTTATGACATATAGTAAACTTCACTTACCCAAAGAGGTGCCTGACAGTTTCATTTTGACATTGTGTGCCTAAAGTAGGATCGTAAACCCTGTAAAACTCTTTCTCGATACAATTCTTACTTGTTCCATTTGCGTATTTTCTGTAGCAGGAAGTGACAACAGATTACGCTTGTTAGTTGTTTCAGTACGCATTTCCTGATATGTACTCACTTTTGTGTCTTATTCTTATTCTCTCTAACTTGCACACACCTTTCGTTTTGTGAATTATGATTGCAGAATGGACTAGATACCAAGATTGAGAAGTCAAGGAAGCAGATTAAGGAAAGAAAGAACAGAGCCAAGAAGATTCGTGGAGTTAAGAAGGTTGGTATTCATATTAGTTTCCGATGTATTTTCAGATGTTACCGTTCTCGCCTTTTCTTTCTTTTTTGTCGTTCTTTTAACTCATTTGTAAATTTTTATTGTGCAGACCAAGGCTGGTGAAGCTGCCAAGAAGAAATAAGTCTTTGGGAATCTCAAGTCAGACTAAAAGAAAAAATGCTACAGCGAAATTCTTCATAGTTGCTTCCATTTTCTTTATCCCCTAAGTGTTGTTATTGGAATCTATTATATTTCAGGATTTTGGAATTCCTAACTTTATTTTGTGTAGTAGTAGATCAGTATTTGACAGAATCAATTTTGAGCATTTTATTGAACTCCTATTTCGCCTCAAAATTCTAGTATTGATTTAGCATAACATTTGTTTTTGATGAAGTCGATCGAAGGGATAGTTAAACAACTAGCACCTATTGCCAGAGCTTCAGATGTGGAGTCAAATCACAACTAGCACCTAATACTGTTGCTCTTTTGTTTTGTCAATGGCGTTCTTGTCTTTCTCAAAATACATATTTAAGTCCTTACAGATCACTGATTACTAGCATTTCTCATAATTAAACCCTCACAGATCACTGATTACTAGCATTTCTGTGTTGTTCATTATGTCATCTTGAGTCATCAATTTACAATATAGTCTTATTGTTTTTCTTAGTTAGGATGTTTGTAGAGTTACAAGGCCTACGGCCCAAACTAGATTCTTAGGGTTGTATATAAAGGAAATTATTTAATGCTTCTACCCTAATCTCTTTATAAGATTATTCTTCTCCTTCCTCTTATCTTTCCTTGTTTCATCTATAATTCTCCTTAAACACGTTATCAGTACGAGATCTTCCCTGCCGCTAATTTTTTTTTTTCCTCATCAATCGCCAGAAGCACTATCATAAATTGATTTTGGTACTCTTTTTTTTTTCCCTTTACGATCTTCCGTTAAAAAGGGGATGTTTTGATTAATCACATACGAAACCTGCAAAGACATAAAAAAGAATGCTAACGAAAGTGCAATCCAAAGGTTGTTGATTATGAAAGAATAATAATCTCTTCTCCAACGAAAGTAATCAGGGGGGATATGGTAAGCTATTTTCTAAGTCATTACCGATATTCAGTTTGAAAAGTACATGACTAAAGGAACTGTATGAAACAACTCTGAAAGTAATCAGGGGGAGATGTCGACATCAGGGGGAGGATCCAAGGATATGATGTCGACATATTTTACTTCGAAATTGAAGATGTGTTGTACTTTTTTTCCCTTCGATCGAGAATAGTTTTTCCCAAAGGGTTTTGTTACTCGACAAGGTTTTTAGCGAGACAACACTAAAAACATCAAGTATGTTGAACGTTGAAGACATAAAGATCGCGTTGATATTACTGAAAATATCTGGATCAAAGAAATGAAACGCGATAGTCTGTTAAGCAACGTAACTTCCAGAATCAACAACAGGGTCTTATAAACATTCAAGTCACCAAAGTAAAGTGTGATAAACTCCTTTTGGCTGCATTAGACTAATGAAAATTGTCTGACATCAGGGGGAGCATCTAATGGTATGTCAAACTATTTTCCTTCACTGAGGTTGCTTTTTCCCACAGGGTTTTGTTACTCGGCAAGGTTTTAATGAGGCAACATATTCGAGTCCAACTATGTTCTAAGTATGCTTAATATTGTACTCTTTTTCTTTAGTTCAGGTTTTGTCCCTCTGGGTTTTCCTGACGAAGTTTTGACGAGGCAATTAAATTAGACTCGTCGATCTTTGAAGATCGTATTGCATGTGATGAACTACATGTAAACTACGAGACAACATGTGAAGTACTACATGAGAAGATTTGTACCAAGGTTTTGTCCCACTAGGTTTTTCCTTGTCAAAGTTTTAATGAGGAAATGGACTTCCGCACAAGTCATCAAGGAAAACGACATTTGAAAAACTATATGTGAAGCACTATGTATAAAGTTTTGTTATTGAACCGCACAAGGGGGAGTGTTACAGGGCCTACGACCCATGGATGTGCAGTCCAACTAGATTCCTAGGGTTGTATATAAAGGAAACTATATAATGCTTCTACCCTAATCTCCTAATAAGATTATTCTTCTCCTTCCTCTTATCTTTCCTTGTTTCATCTATAATTCTCCTTAAACATGTAGTTCTTTTTATCTACATGTTTAATTCTTCTTTTCATGGAAAAATGACAGCTCTCTTGTATGACAATTTGAAATCAATGTTGGGTTTGGCTATGTATTGTTTTGGTTCGATTTTGCAGACCGGGACTTAATTACTTGTATTTCTTTGGAGATACATTTTTCATTTTTTAAATCCTTGGTTGCATAAAAGTCTATTCCAACACTCGTAATTGCTAAGAGAATTTTTCTTTATTAGGAAAATAAAATTCATTAATAATAATGATTAAACAACAAATTCATTCTCCAGAGAGGCTTGTAACCAAACTAGGGAACTAGAGACTCTAAATAAACTGGCGTTAACATTGTACGCTTCTTTGGCTAATAAATGTGCGGTATTATTGGCTTCTCTAGGAATGTGATTACATTTCTAAGAGTCGAAACAAGAAAGTATAAACTTAAGCGGTCCCTGATGATAGAACTTGTTGTCCATCTCATATCTGAAACACTTGCATTGAGTACTTATTCCCTTAAGCTATTCACAATCTTAGGCCCTTGAGGTACGTGTATTGGGTGTAGGTACCTCCCCCATTCAAGATTCAGAACTCCTGATATGCGTACCTACATACGTTCCAGAACTTCAGATATATAGAGCGCACGCGTACTGGTACATACATCCTCCATAGAAGCTTGTAACCAAACTGGGAAATTAGAAACTCTAAACAAACTGGTGTTACGTTTCTTTAGCTAATAAATGTGCGGTATCATTGACTTCTCTAGGAATGTGATCATTTCTATGAGTCAAAACAAGAAAGTATAAACTTAAGCGATCCCTAATGATAGAACTTGTTGTCCATATCACATCTGAAACACTTGCATTGAGTACTCATTCCCTTAAGCTGTTCACGATCTCAGGCCCTTGAGGTACGCGTATTGGGTATGCGCACCTCCCCGGCCCTTCCAAGATTTAGAACTCCTGATACGCGTACCTAAATGCGTTCGAGAACTTCAGATATCTAGGGCGCGCGTACTAGTACCTACCCCGTGTCCATATTTCAGTAGTTCTAGAAACTCACTTTCTATGTTTTGAAACATTCTTAATCGCCATGGATACAAAATATCATTGCTTGGACAATTTCCAAATGACCCATTTGAAACAAAGATAGTCTTGAACAATATATTGTTTTGAACTAAGATTACTAAATATCTATGAACATCCATTGATTGCATTATATTTCGATATGTTTAGCAAGACAAGCTTGACTCGAAACTTCTTCTTTGCAATATTAAATATACTATAAGTCATACGATATAGTCTCGTATAGATAGGATGGTAATTGCCAAATAGAATGGTTCAGTATTCACATACCTTTTTGTCGATGAAGTTCTCAAAATGTCTTCATTTGATCTTCAGCCTTCAATCTTCAAGGGTTGTTTAGTGATGTCTGATACTCAACTGCCATGCATACTCTAATCATAGTCGGAGACTTGTCTTGAGTAGACTAGAAATCAAGATATAGTTTTGTGCATCTAACATTGACAACAAGTTCGAGATAACAAAACTTCCGTGTTCGACCGAGCAGTGCTCTAACATCTTAGTTTTGTACTGGGTAGGAGTACGCATACTTATCGACTAGTCCGTGCACTTAGGCTATCGGGATACGCGTACCGGGTACGTGTACCTTTAGCCATCCACGAACTCATATCCCAGGGGTATGCCTACTGGGTATGCATACCTCCCTCCCATCCAAGAACTCAGAACCTTAGGGTACGCGTACCAATCCTATTCTGGAACTCAGATCGGTAGGGTACACGTACTGGGTATTCTCGAAGATAAAAGGTTATATTAATGAGGGGGAAAAAAACAATCCAAGAACTGAATTACAAGAGTTACAAAACCGTAGTCGTAAAGACTACCTTACACAATTGATTTCGCAAAATCCATCATAATCCATCGACTGAGACTGCAAACATCTTAAGCTGCACTACAATTCACAAGATTGCGATACAGTTGACACTCTAATACTTACACAGAGACTTCGAACAAGACCAAAGACAGGACAGTTCAAGGAGACTGCAAAATTACGAGACTCCAAAGAACAAAGTATGCAGTACAAACCAAAGTCTGCAGCACGTTGGAAGAGGACTGCACCAAAGCAAATCAAAACTTCAAGAGATTGGAATGCAGTGATCAGCAAGCCAAGGCTGAAAAGATATCCACATATCTAAGTTGAAAAGACTGACCATTTTATAATACCAGTAGAACATTACATATGCAACGTAAGCTCCCAATTATAAAGAATTTGGTTGTAAGTAATATATTTAAAAGTCTCCTTGTCGCAAAACCAGATAACCAAAGTCTGTTTTGTGCGAATAATCAGCTCCTCCACAGATTTATGTCTTGCACCAAAAACTCTCCTGTTTCGCTCCTTCCAAACAGCCCATAAGATTGCATAATGAACGACTTCCCAAACAGCCTTGCAACGTCCTCTCGGCATATTCCAATCCCAAGCTTAAAAAAGTTGTAATACAGTAGGCGGAAGAGGCCAATAGATGCAAAAAAGCCTTTATAAAATAGTACCACACTTTGAAAGAAAAATTCCACTGTATAAATAGATGATCATCTGTTTCTCTGTCCAAATTACAAAGTGCACACACATCACTTTCAAGCTGAACACCTATGTGAATTAACATTGTTCTAGTTGGTAATGACCTGTTGAAAATAGCCCAGACCCAAAAATTAACTTTACTTGGAATGTCGCTTCTCCGCAGAAACTTCTCGAAGATACACATAGCATTATCCCCTTCAAATGCTTTGTAACAATCTTTGGTACTGAATTTCTCCAAGATGTTAACTTCATCTTCACCTTTAACAAGCACATGCACATGCACATGCACATCTCATAAATTTATTTTAAGAAGATCCCACTCAAACTGTTCGTTGGCATTCATATTTTTTTTAAAAATTTTTCCTTTACATCTCCCTCCAATGATCATCCCTGCAACTGAAATATGTTTGTCTTTGCAGGCATTGAATATAATCTGAAATAAATCTTTAAGACAACCCTTGTTGACCCATATATCGAACCAGAATCTAATGTTTTTCCCATTTCTTATATTAAAAGAAGCAAATCCCTGCACTTCTGGAACCATTCGAGTAACATTTCTCCGTAAGCTCATCTTTTAAGCAGAAATATCATTCCCTCGCAGCGCTATTTCATCCATCACCTTGCATTTTTGTTGGAAAATTATCCTCCAAAGTGCACCTTTGTTTCTAGCATATCGCCACACCCATTTAACAAGCAAAGCCTTATTTATTAATGTAAGACTTTCAACCCCAAGTCCTCCCCTCTTCATAGACAAACACAATTTTTTCCAAGACAACCACAAAATTGCGCATCAATATAACCAATTATTTTCAACACTGACTGGAAAATAAAAGGGAGAGATAATAAATTGGGAAACTAGACAAACAACTCTTAATGAGCACTAGTCTACTAATTTTGTTAAAAAATTTCTTCCAAGAAGCTAACAATACAAGAAAATCTACCTATTGCTACACTATATATTGTCACATCTTCAATATATATGTTGCAAAAGAAAAAAATTAGTCGTAATAGTTCTCAAGTGCAGCTAAAAGCTATATTTACTGCTGCAAAATGAAACTGTTGCCATAAAAATGTAGCAACAATATGAAAAGAGTGTGGCAAAAAAGTATAATCTCTTGCTGCAGTGATAAAGAGTGGGTGCAACAATAGACTTCTTGCTACATAGGTTATCGCGGCACTAGTAGGGGTTTATGCCATAACCATTGGGTGCTACAATAGGTTAAGTTTCTTGTAGTGTAATATTTTCTACATTCTTTTTAAAACTATAAATATATATTTAAAACCGAAACTGGTAAGAAAAACTAATAAAATTTATACAGAATATTTTTTTTAGGCTGAGAATCCCACAAATAGAAAAAAAAAAAATCTATCCTTAAACGTGTAAATATGCTAAATATATTTTCGGAAAAATAAAATTTTCGGAATATTTTAAAACTGAATTCCACAATGTTGTACTTCTAGAACTAGCACCAATAGGTAGTCCTAAGTACTTCATAGGAAGTTTCTCAGTTTTGCAGCCCAAATCTGTTTGAGCATTGCTCGGTCGAACCCATTAGCGTTCAAGTTAATTGTCAAATTTAGATGACAAAACGCATTCTTGATTTAGTCTCCTAAAAGTCGATTTCAGACTAGATTAGGTTTAAGAAGTAAAATATAAAATCATAGTTAACCTTGAAGAATGGATATTGAAGACTACATGAAGACATCTTGTAGAACTTTATTAAAGGTTAGGAGCAAACTCTTGATTCTCTTGTTTACTCTGCCTATCTATTATCCAAGTGCTCACTCTATGAAACAATTCGTATGGCATTAAATATATATTTATATATACACTTGAGGATATTTGAGCCTATGACTTTTGTGAGAATAACCTTTATCACTAGAAAGGTCCTCATGTTGTAGAGAATGAGAATACGAATGCAACGAGCCAAGAATCACTCAATTCCGAGTATAAGGAAGAAGTTATGAGTGATTTATTAAAGCAACATTTATAAGTGTGGCTAAGGTTGATTTCGTGAATAGGAAATTGTACACGAACTTTTGCAACAATTTGCGAACCAAAACCGTGAATACGTGATTTTGGTTAAGTATTTGGGTGTTTCCTTTCCTAGACAAGGTAGCCTTGTTTCCAAGAAACCCATCCTTGATCATTCACTATAAAGAGGAGTTTCATGTAACCACATAATCTATCCCTTGAAAAATTGTGTGTGTGTTGCAAAAGGTTGTTTTTCCATATCTTTTATCTTCACGAACAAAAGTGAGATTATCAAAAGACTTTACTTCGGGATCGTAATGCACAAACAATCTATCTTCTTTGATAATTATGGAACCTGTTCCTAGGTGTTTTTCATAAACCCTAGATTTGATAGATCAAGATATCTCTAGATTATTTCTAGGTGATCTTGTGAGAAAGAATCAATTAAGTTACAAAATGGTAAACCCTAATTATTGAGGAATATTTTATAAAGAGAATTAACGTTCTGCTAGAGGATTTTTAATATCATCTTCTAAAGAGAATTGGAGTATTGCTAGAAGGTTTACAAGAGGAATTCCTAAAGAGAATTGGTGTTCTGGTAGAAGTTGTACAGATGTGCGAATACAACTGAAGCAGGTATTACACCTAGTCCGAAATTTGGTAGTAGGTAATTGGTGTAACATCTTAAATCAGTGAGTGTTCAATCTTGACTAGGCCCCGGGGTTTCTCTACAAGATTGTAGTTTTCCTCGTTAACAAAAATCTTTGGTGTCTGTGTTATTTTTTTACCGTATTATATTATTTTATCTTTATAATTGAAATATCAGAGGTTGTACATATCTAAACCTAGATAATATTATCTCAACTATAAAGAACATACAAGACTCGTTCTTGTTGAATTCATATCTTGAAATATAGATTACAAGACTTGTTCTTGTTGGAATTTGGTTCATGAACAGTCCCGGTATATACTAGGTTTACCTTATCAAAACAATCTTAAATATAGTTTTGTAACTAAATGTATACATTGTACAAGGATTTTCCATATAGGTTGCCGAACGAAAAAGTTGGTGGTGTACTAGTTACCCTCTCCTTTTCTATTGGTATCAAAGCAGGCAAACACCGTAAAGACCTAATAAATTTGTGTTTGTGGCGATTCGAACCTATAGACACGAATTTGAGCTTGTGTCAACCAAGTTCAATTTCATGGAACAAATTACTTATGGTGGAAAATTTCTATGCGCTCCTTCTTACAAGCCCAT
Organism: Papaver atlanticum; assembly: GCA_023531105.1. NCBI lineage: Eukaryota > Viridiplantae > Streptophyta > Magnoliopsida > Ranunculales > Papaveraceae > Papaver > Papaver atlanticum. The sequence goes on from JAJJMB010007708.1 coordinate 183,250, forward strand.
GACTTTTGGACATGGATACTTGTGGTAAAGGGGTATATTCTTCCGACAGTTTGTGAAGGCGAGAATACTATTGTTAAGGACATAACTACATATAACGAAACTGAAATCAATGCTGCAAAACATAATTCCGATGGATTGAATGCTATTATACTTGCCATAATCCAAAATCTCTAACATCATGTGACTACATATGAATCTTCGAAAGAAGCTTGGGATATCTTGCAGACCGTATTCGAAGGGAATACCGTAGAGAAAGAAGCAATACTGCAAAACCTAACATCTGACTGGGAAAACCTTCGTATGTATAATGATGAAACCTTTGATGAATTTAACCATGATATTTATCAGATTGTTAACTCCTCACATTCATTATGAAGAACTATTCCAAAGAAAGATATTATGTATAAAATTCCCAGGTCTCTACCATCAAGATATGAGTCTAAAAAACATGCCATCACAGAAGAAAATGATTTTTCTACACTAGCAAAGAGCGATCTAGTTGGTGAATTGAAGATTTTTGATAATGCACACCGGTCTGAAAAAGAGATAGGTATTTCTCTTAAAGCTGTAAACAATACCAGTCCCTTTGAGGGTAAAACTACTGTGCCAGGGACTAAGAATGATACTCCACGATAATTTAGAAAATCTTGAGAAACATGAAAAAAATATTTTCTAAAGATACAACATATCCTGATCATAAGTCTCGAACTTGTGTTAATGATGCTATTCAATGCTTCACCTGTCGTGGGATCGGGTATTTATCTTCTGTATGCCATAGCAGGGATTGTAGACAGCCAGCATACACTGCAACTCTCTCAACTCTTGATGATATGCCTGACGATTATCTAGAGTACACAGGCGAGTTTGCATTAGCTTCTAGAAGATATTTTCCGGACACAAATTTTGACTCTGACGAAGAAGAGTTCGGTGAAAATCTAGTTGCTAATAAATTTCTTAAGGAATGTCATCAAAAACTTTCTAAAACTGAAAGCTCTTTATTCGGTGAGAAATTTCAAAATGACAAACTTCATAGTGAGAATAAATACTTGCGAGACCAACTTGAGTGTATTGGTGCAAAGGATTATCTCAAACAAATTAGAGGTCTTAAATAAGAAATCTACGAAGGACGTGATCGAGAGAAGGTAGTAAAACTAGATAATTTGGAGAACATTGAGATAAACTTGCTATTTGATTTAGAACGAGAAGATCTCAAAGTTCAATTTGAATTATGCAAGAATGATCTAGTTAATGAGCTTGAAAGAACAAAGGTTGGAAGAAGAAAATATGAGATTAAAAGAAAGCTTGGTTCTCAATAGTAGCTGAGATAAATTAATCTCGATATTGGGAGCATGTAGAAGTCATCGTGATACACGAGGATTGGGATATGAAAGAATAGACGCTCCTAGTTTATTTGCAAAGAGGTAAAATTTGTCAAGGCTAAAGATTCTTATCAACCAAAAGATCCCACTGACAACAAGAGTGAAGTATCTCCACCATATGCTAATGATGGAAAGAAGTAATTCTATCAAGCTCCAATGCAAGCATATACAAATTCTGGTAACAATAAGCATCACTTTTTTCATTCTACTAAATATTGGTTTTATTGTGGAAAACCAGGTCACTTACAAATGGGATGCAGATTCCGTAAAAGAGATAAAACCAGATGTGCTTCTGTTTATAAGATGACAAGATCAGATGCTTCTAACTGGAGAAAAAACTGAGTTGCATAGTATCAATTCTTCTAGAATCCCCCAAGGAAGTTCTTAATAACACTGGGGAGAAAAAAAAACATGTTGCTCCTAAATTCAGTCAGAAATGGGTACAAAGAAGACCAATAAAGCAACAAATATCACTAAGAAGGATCTCCCAGAAAAGGGAACGACAAGGGATAACATCTTAATGAGGTATGGAAAGTTTTTGAGAGCTTAAAGGAAGTTGTACAATTCCTAAAGATCATGCATGACTTTGTTTCAACTACCTGTGGTGAACTAAATGATGTTCACCCCAACACAGCCTGATTGTGTTGAAAGTGCATCCTCACCAAATAAGACTCTAGCTAGTATGAAACATGGTGAGGAAGGCACAAAAACTAGGGCGCACATATTATGTTGGGTAAGATGTTGAATATTTGGTGAAGCCGTAGGATTTATGATTGGATTCTTCTAAAAGGTATGTCTATAAAATTGAGCAAGCTTTATGTTTCTATTATTATATGCTTGATGCCATGATCCATTAATATCAAAAATATTTTTGTTTTTGTTATTGGTACTCTTATGTTTCGCTAAGTGATTTGGTGGAAATCCGAGTATCATCATGATTATTGTCTAAACACATACTTGAAGTTAAAACCTAATGTTTCTGAAGACAATAATTATTATCTCTAACTTGTTGAGTCAATGCTCCAAAGAGATGAGTCCATGTTTAAGAGGTTACACAACCTTTTAATTGAATGATTATGACTGTAAATTTCCCTAGTGGTTTTGTCATAATTGTTTTATATGCACATATAAGAGTCAATACATTTTTATACAACTCAAGGTGTACCACGTCGCTTGTGAGTCCAAATTATAATGACTCGATGTGGGTATCAACACTTTTTATGTTTTTTGTAGAGTTCTCCCTGCCTATCTGACTCCTAAGCAAGAGAGGAGAACAGGATCCATGAGGATTTCTACATGAAAATCTAAGAAGGATATGCATTAGATAATCTATCTAATCATAATGTTGATATTTAAACTTAAGTACGATTTCTGGGTAGAACTCTCAAGATATGATAATCATACAAATTACGGGTACATCATTCACCATTAATTAAGAGATAATGAATTAAAGATGAAGTACTCATGATAGACAAACCAATGCAGCTAATGATCCGTATACTTATGTATGATTCGTTTTTACCTAACTTGATTTGTGTTTAAATTCTTAAATATACAGGTTATAAGAAACAAACAAAGTCTAACTTGTGTTTTTGGTGAATTGGAAAGAAGAAATTTCGAGTTCAAGCTTCTCTTGTTTAAAACTCTCGAAATATTACTCAATAAATGGATGTTTATAAATCCTTAACAATCTTGGTTAAGAACATTATATTGCGCATGAACTATTTTTGTTTCAAGTTGATCAATTTGCCCAAACAATGATATTTATTATCTATGACTATTGGAAAGTTTCAATTTTTTCAAAGAGAGTTTTTAGAACTTCTGATGATTCTGCTCAGGGTAGGTTGGCGAACCAGTTCGCAAACCATGGATATATGAGTTTCAGAAATACAGGGAAGGTTGGTGAATCCAGTTCGCAAACCGTAAGTTCGGTTGGGGACAATTCACGAACCGTGGTATACTGAATTTTTAATGTTGATTGAATAGGCTAGCAGTTGGCGAACCCGATTCACGAACTGACTTAACCATTGGCAAATAACCCTCAAGCTCATGGCTAGCCGATATCAAAGAAAAGATTTGAACGGATGCTGCAAGACAGGACCCGTGGTTCAGGCATTTCCACAAACACCTAGTATGCGACATGCAAATTGATGATGGTTATGAACTGGTTGTATATTGAAGACCACACATCAATTCCTTCAATGCACATACGAACTCATTCATAACCCATATCCGCTAATCATTCACAAGAATTCTGAATCACTCATTTCAGCACCTAGAACGATAACATCAAGCTAATTTCTCTGGCTGTACGGTCAGATAAGAGAGGAGAACAAACACTGCTTTACATCCCTTATTTGGGTTTCTCTCTTGCTGATATTCACACTCTAACATAACCACTCTCCAATCTCGATAGAACCGTCACAACTCTATTAATTTCCCAAAACCTTTGACAACAATGGCTGCAACAGTTCTTGCCCAACTGTATGTATTCTTGTGCAGAACTCCATCTAGAATGACACTGAAAAGAAACCCACCTTTCCTTATTCGTTTAAGAGCTCAACACCCTCATATCGATGACACATTCACTTTGTTTATCTATGTGCTCGGCTTCAAAAGTATGTCCAAACCTATAATAGATCGGGCACAAAGTCATCCGTATCCTTGTTAGCTTCTAACCTTATCCACCGTTGGCAATCTCCTACGAGAACCATGGCTTGAACGACGGCTTGACTTGCAGTTGCCTTGGTCGCTGTTTAAGAAAAGAGAGGAAATAACTTCCTCGTCCCGGATTTGAGGTTATAAATAAGATAAGATAAAGGCGCCCAACGCTTAGATACGAGGAAACCCTAATTTGAAATGATAATTCTTTCCCTTGGTAGCCTTGAAATAAAAGTGGTATGCCTTTATCTATCCTTCTTGGACCCCAGCTGGTTGCCCCTTAACGTTGGTGAGGTTCCCAATATCACTTTCTCGTGAAATGGCCATATGGCCCATACCCTTTTGCGCTTATTTCTTCTTCTTTTACTCCAAATGACTCCAAAACACCTACAAAAACTCAAAATGAACGTAAAATATATAATTCACAGGAAAAATAGCAAAGAAAGCATAAACAATAGATAGTAAATCAAGGTGTTTAAGACACCTATCAAATTCCCTCACTCTTAGACTTTGCTAGTCCTCGAGCAAACTTATCTAAACTAATTCTAAAATATACAACTCCCTTTTTTTGAGGATACAGTTACACTTAGTGAGTATAACAAGCCTTTAAACCCCTAAGTGTCCTTAGTGGACGAGTTATAATCTCATGAGGGTTACAAGAGGTATACCTGCAGAACCTATACTCCAAATCGTAGCTATTTGTAAAGAATCTAGGAACAACACTAAACAATCTCTATAGTTGGCCACTTATTCTTTGGCTATGGGAGGAATTACCCTGCATAAATCCAATTGCCGTACACAAGTTTGCACTTTGCGTACTAAAATTCATATGTAAGAGTTCAAAAGTCTACTCAGATAGTCGTACAATGGACTACGATACTCGGAATCTAACAAACCACAATCACATGAATAAATTAAGAAAATGGATATGAAGATAGTGAAGTTTGCGCATGTTGCTAAGGTGAACGGTGTTTTCCAGAATATCTGCACGAATATCAATGCCAGGATGAATCCTAGTGAATTGAAATACGCTCCCACTGGTATTAATCCAAATTCTAGTATCAACTCGGCTGGTATACAAAAGCCCCAAGGATAGATCTATTGAATATGTTTTTATTTATTTTATGAAAAAGAACAATTAATTGGGGGATACATAAACTAATTGGGGGATATATTTACTGTAGCTGCCGGCATGGTTTTTCAATGCCGGAAATCCATCGACCATGCCGGCATCATTGAAAAACCATGCCGGAAGCTACAGTGAAATATCCCCTAATTAGTTTATGCATCCCCCAATTACACGTTCTTTATGAAACCTAGTCAATAGTCTTTTTTTTTTTTTTTTCACAAGTCACAAGACTCGTACAAGAGCTAGCCTCTTCTAAAATTTCCGAGGCATTACTTGTACAGAGTCCTTCAAAACATTTCCCCAAATAATCTTTACCGCAAGAGATTAGGTTTTGAAATGATTGGACATATGGGCGGTTCAAACTCTCCCAAGTTCGACCTCAAGGGTCCACAATTAGATATCCAGATTTTCCTTTCCTGGTTTGCGTTTCCTTGAACTGTCAATTCTCTTACCGAAGGGAACTCAAACTCAATCCAACTCTCGAAATTTCAATTCCATCAATGGCAACTGCTTCATTATTACTAGAAACAACTTCATTTGTAGTAAGAGGAGAATCATCAAAATCATCTCTAAATTGGAATCCATTACTAAAAAAGACTTTCCCAACTACGCAAATTCATTTCCAACCAATTAGAAAGAATAGGAATTTGTTTCTCAAGAGATCCGAAATTAACAATTTTAAGATGAAATGTTTACTGAAATCAGGGGAAAAGGAGGAGGAAAAAGAAAGGAAAGGGAGTTCAATTGATGGAATTATAGAAGTAATTTCAAAAGCCTTTAAGAAAGTAATTCAAAAGCCGGCTATTGCTGCTATTATACTGGGGCTATTGCTTACGTATGATCCACATTCAGCTTTGGCTGCTTCTGGTGGTAGAGTTGGTGGTAGAGCTTTTTCTTCACATTCATCATCATCATCTTCTTCGTCGCGTAGTTATTCACCGTCTACGTCTTCGCGGGGGTTTGCTTACTCTGTGCCATATTCATCTCCTTCATTGCTTGGTTTTGGTGGTGGTGGATTGTATGTTGGTCCTGCTATTGGATTTGGTGCAGGTTCAGGTTTCTTTTTGATATTGGCGGGTTTCGCCGCGTTCGTTTTGGTTTCTGGTTTTCTTTCTGATCAGTCAGATGGAAGTGTTTTAACGGATACACAGAAAACTACTGTTATCAAGCTTCAGGTATAAAGAGTCTTATATTGAGCCTTATGTTTAATGTATAGTTGATGAATTATGTTTTTTTCTACATAAATTTGTGAATGGTTTTCTTGTATAAATTGTCTTTTTAATTTAGGTTGGATTGTTGGGTATGGCGAGGTCACTTCAAAAGGATCTTGATAAGATTGCTGAAGTTGCAGATACGTCGACTACATCGGGGTTGAGTTATATTTTACAAGGTTAAGATCCAATTTGATTTTGTGTTGTTTATGTTTGTGATTTGACACTAAAAATACATGGAAATTTTGATCTGTTCGTACTATTCCGCATGATGCACGGTTCTGTAATTCTAGTTGTTTAAAGAGGAATTATGGGATATTTGGCACAAATAATCCCCTCGTAAATGACTCACGGTTGTCTTCAGCAGAAATGCTCATTTTCTGTTCCAGAAAACGACTTGTATGATTATTAGCTTTCCATATGAATGACGTATATGAATCACAACACTAGAGGGTTAGTCTTTAGACAACATTATATTTGCTTTTACAAAGCTGGTTTCGGAGTTATGAAATGCTTTTACAGAACGGGTGTAGTATTTCGTTCTGTAGAGACAAATAGAAAGAGTTCTCACTTCAGGTAGAAATTCAAATTCAACAATGTTTGATTTACATTATCAAATCACACTACTGGATTAGAGGGGTGGCAAGATGTGCAAAATCGATTGTTTGGCTAGGAAGATTTGATACACGGGTCTCGATTTATTGCATTTTTATGATTTGCTAAGGATGTACTTAAGCAAAATGGCTGGATCAGTTCTGTTTGTCTATTCGATAATATTTGCTTATGCACTTTCTTTTCCTTTCCTTCTGAATGCAGAGTCCACATTAGCTATGCTACGGCATCCTGATTATTGCATCTCTGGTTACTCATCTGTAAGTTAAATTCTACCTCAAAGGCTATCTCTTAAACTGTGTGATTGACTCAAGCAGTTTAATGGTAAACAGCATTATTGCATCTTTGGTTCCTCATTTACAAGTTAAATGATGTCGCAAATGTTCTTTCTTAAACCGTATGATTGACTAAAGCAGTTTAATCGACACTGTAACTTCTTCGAACATATACCATATGCTTAATTGGAATTTAAAGATTTCCGTCAAACAGCGTCATCAGCAAATATCAGCATCTCCAAGATTGTTAAGAGCTAGTATTCTCTTTGCTTACATGGATCACATAGGGTCCGTATCAGTATCTCCAAGATTGTTAAGAGCTAGTGTTCTCTCTGCTTACATGGATCACATAGGGTCCATGTCTTTCTCCATGCTCAAGTAAATCACCTGCGGAATTAATTCTTATGAGAAAAGTAAACGGAAGTCTAGCAGTAGTCTTCTTGACTTCTTTTTGTAGATTTATTTGGAAATTATTCACCTTTATTTCTCTCCATGTAACTTCAGTTTGAACGATCCTTTATAGGTGGATGTTAAGCGAGGTCTAGAGGATGGAGAGAAACATTTCAATCAACTTTCTATAGAAGAGCGGGGAAAGTTTGACGAAGAAACACTTGTCAATGTAAACAACATCAAGAGGCAAAGCACCACAAGCAAGAGAGCCAGTGGGTTCAGTAACGAGTACATAGTGGTAAGGGGTTTGCTGTTTGTTTTATGTTCGTTTCGCTGACGTTTATAATTAGTGAAGTTATCGATTAGCAGTTTCGGTTCCGTTTTAGTTCTCTCAGATTCTTACTAGGCCTACATTGCATAATTTTCAACATATACATTTTCAGATAACCATCCTTGTGGCTGCCGAGGGTGTGCACAAACTACCTGCCGTCAACGGCAGTGCTAACTTGAAGGAAGCATTGCAGAAGCTTGGTTCCATCCCCACCAGCAAAATTATGGTAAAAAGAGTTTGTTTATTACTCATTTGATATGGAATACAGTGCAAAGTGAATGAACCATGTTATTCTGTTTTATATTTTTAGCAACTGACAGTTATCAAATCTTATCTCTATACAGGCGGTTGAGGTGTTATGGACTCCTCAAAATGAAAATGACACGCTGACTGAACGCGAGTTGCTCGAGGATTACCCACTCTTGAGGCCTCTATAAGCAGGATTATGTTCTTTTTAAAAATGCTTCAGTCTTCAAGGAATGAGCTCAGAGGTTAGGATCACTGTTGGCCAACTGTTTGTCTGTAATAGTTACGAGATATATAGCAAAATACTGTACATAATACACATGAACTAGCTGCAAACTGCTCCCCTTTTTGCACTGGTTGTATATGGAATATTTACATTGTAACCTTAACCTCAAGTGTTGTACTAAAAAAGACACTGGAAGAGAAACGGGCATGGTCCAGGGGTTGCTAATGGTTGCCGATGCTGGACATACTTCAACCAATACTGTCTGCAAAACATAACATTAGGCGTCTTCTCGAACATGAACGCTAGGACCTTGATAGGGTGCATGCCACTTGCGCTTGAGGTGCACCCTACGGCTCGCATCAGTGATAGCGATCGTCTCAATACCTTGAATTTTCATGATGGTGAATGGATATTTTTTTTTTTTTAAGGTTATGATGGTGAATGGATGCTTCATGACTCGCTACGATCACTATGGACTGGAGCAGGAAAGAGCATTCTAAGTCGGCATATCTGGTGCATCATAAACAAAACGTTTTCACATTTAACCGCACTACCACATGGGCCTGTGGGAATCCTGGTGCTGTACTCCAAACACGCCGCATTGGATGTGGTGTGAAAACTCACCTAGGGGTTACAACACCTAGAAACCGAAGGTCGGTGTTTGATAAACACGTGTCGGAAGTTGATTAGTGAGGATGATGAATCCACTTCAGAACAATAAAGAAGAAATTACTGCGAAGTTAGAACATGTCCCTAAACTTCAATTCTATAGAAACTGAAGCTGCAATCTCCTAATTTTGACCCCTTGGAGTCACCTAATTTTCCCATCAAATGGATATGAAATTGAAGCCTGCAATTACTGTTCTTTTGTTAGGGTTATTACTGGTTATATATGTTCCGCATTCGTCTGTAGCTGCTTCGGGCGGTGTGATTGGTGGTGATACCTTTTCTTCACATTCTTCTTCAAACGATGATTCACATTCCTTTTCAACGTTGACTGATTCGGTGCCTTATTTCCGTTATGATGATGCTAATGTTGCTGGTTCTGGTGGTGGTGGTGGTGGAGAATCTGGAGACGGTGGCGGGAGTCTTGTTGGTGGTGTGATTATGGTTCTATTTGTGGCATTTATCTTTTGGATTATTATTAGGTCTAATTCTAATCGGGGAGGTATTATCACTGTCATCAAACTTCAGGTATCATGATGGCTTTTCCACTTTATGCTATAATTTTGATTTTAAATAAATTTGGGAGATTTTTGAATTGTTTTTCTTGCATACGGTGAACTTGTCTTGTTGATTAGGTTGGATTGCTGGGTTCGGCCAAGTCAATTCAAAAGGAACTAGATAAGATTGCTCAAGTTGCAGATACATCGACACGGAAGGGTTTGAGTTATGTTTTGCAAGGTGAAGCTCCAAATCAGTGGCTTCTATTGTTTATGCTTTTTAATATGACAGTGCTTTCAATTTATCTTTTCGTACTGTTCCGAGGTTATTAGGTAGTTACTACAATTGATTTTCTCATTGATGACACAAGGCGTGTTCAAAGTAATGTTCAACTGTTAATTTTAGAGAATCAGGGGGCTTGATCATGAGCTCTGCACCTCATATATGAGGGTTCACCTCTTCTTGTCTATTCGATTATCATGCGTCTTTCTTTATCCTTTTTTTTTCTTCATGTGGCAGAGTCAACCTTAGCTTTGCCTCGACATCCTAATTATTGCATCTTGGGTTACTCATCTGTAAGTTACAATTTCTCTTATAGGTGTCTTCTTTTCCTGTGTGATTGAGTAAACAAACTTCACTCCAAACCTGGATGAAATAACATATAGCAGGTCCCTTCAACATAGTGTATTAGGGTCTCAGCCTCTCACAGTACTGACACCCAGGAGAAAAACAAATTTAAGGTTGAACTTGTAATTGAGAATTCTTACTGAAAGTGAGTTTGTAAACCATTTGAAAGAAAATTATCCTTTGGTAGGTTTGAAAGCGAGTGCAAGACAGATTTGCTGTTTATCTCCAAACAGTCCATGTAAGAGCTGAGACCTTATACATATTGTATATTTGTATATTGAGTATTTGAATGATAGATTATTAGGTGCTATTAGGCTTTCTTATCTCTAAGCTTAACGGTTGCAAAAGAACAGGAACCATTTTCAATCAAAGAATAGTAGTACTTGATTAACTACCTTGAGAATACCCAAACCATAAATGTCCTTGACCCGTTGGAGCATGACCCTTGAAAGGACACCCATGTAATACCTGAACTAGAAAGCAGTCAGAGTTGGCCCTGAGTAAACTCTGTTAAATTTTCAAGCAAAACAAGAGGAAATGCTGATCTCAATATAATCAAGGTTGTTAAAGAGCTTCCGTTGTTTCCCCTGCCTGCATGTGTTTTTCTAGGTGAATGCTGAGCTAGGTATAGAGGATGGAGAAAAACGCTTCAAGCAGCTTTCTAAGGAAGAGCGGGAAAAGTTTGATGAAGAGACACTTTTGAACTTGAACAACATCAAGAGGCAAAGCTTCCAAAGCATCACGGTAACTCAATGAGCTCTTTTCCTACTCATTTTATCGCAAATGAACATGCTGATCCTGTTTAGTTTGGCATGTAACTTCAACTTAAAGGAATCTCTTTGTAGGTGGATAACATGGAAGGTATAGATGATGGAGAAAAAAACTTCAACGAGCTTTCTAAAGCAGAGCAAGAAAATCTTGATAGAGAGCCACTTGTCAGTGTGAACAGCATCAAGAGGCAAACTACCTCAAGCAAGAGCTCACTCAGCAATGAGTACATAGTGGTACGAGCTTAGCGGAGTTTTTTATTTTTATTTACGCTTCTACAACATGATAAACACATTGATCAGGAGTTTTAGTCCTTTCTGTCTAGTCTCAGACTTATAATTCTGATCTTCATATTATATTCAGGTAACCATTCTGGTGGCAGCTGAAGGAGTTAACAAACTACCAAGGGTCGATTGCAGTGGAAATTTGAAGGTAGCATTGCAGAAGCTTGGCTCCATCCCCACCAACAATATCAAGGTACAATGGAAAGAAAGTGACGCGCTTGTTTTGTTCCTTCTGAATGTCATTTCTCATGTCTTTAACTCGTTTTTTTTTTTTTTTTTTTTTGAAGGCGGTCCAGGTGTTGTGGACACCCCAGCTTGAAAAGGAGACACTGACCGAACGTGAGTTGCTGGAAGATTACCCACTCTTGAAGCCTCTATAAAGATTATACACTAGTTCACAGGGAATGGATCATATACATACATATCACAGACGCCTTAAAGTACTTACAGAATCCATCAAGAAAGAAGAAGTTGTTACTTGTTACACACCGTTCCATTTTGCTTTTACAGTTCCACCTAATATATTTTTTCCCAAAAAAAGGATAACTGATACCATAAAAACAGAATCAAGCAAACATTGTATGAGATTCTGGATGGTTCAACTGCTAAAAGGGTCAATCAGTGATGGAAGCGACGATGCTGGATCATTACATCGGGCGATGTTATTTTACAGTTAAATAGAAACCACATTGCAAGGATTTTATCAATGGACACTCTGGTAATAAACCAATCACAACTAAGAGGATTTGATCGGATAATGGGAACCAGGACCCAAGGAAAAGAAGCATCCTTTTCCTTGATGATGATGAGGGGTTCATTTATTTGGCGTAAACAAAACAAAATTTGATTAAATAAGAGGCGGATCCACTCACACTTTGAGTACTGTTTTTTTCCATAAAAACTAAACGGTAGCGAGTTGAAGTTAATATTTAGGGTTATAATGCTTTACATACATGTTAAAAACGAGTGCGTTTTGAAATACCAAACTTTATTATTAACCAATTTTAATTTCAACGGTTGAAAATTCATCGATTATCAACGACCGATTTTCAAAGTAGTAGATGGTAGTGTTATAGGTTTCAGAATGTGCTCATTTTTTGGCAGGAATGTAGAGCTTTGAGAGAGGGACGTATCCCCAAAATATTAACTTCAATTCCGTTACCGTTTAGTTTTTATGGAGAAAAAAATGGTAAAAAAAATGGTAACCAAAGTGCAGTGATGGAATTAGGGGGTGACTTGGGGGTGCTCCAGCCACTCCCAAAATTTTAAATACAACCCAAAAACCAGTTTTCCAAAGGTAATTTTTGTGGGGAAAATAAGCCCCCTTAACATTTGATATTCGGCCCAATGTATTGTTTTAACCCACCTAGATCTTCATTCCTGCTTCTGTTGCTGCCAAAGTGTGAGATATAAAGTGTGAATGATCCTTCCCCATCAAATAAATATTTAAATAACAAAAATTATATTAAATTTTGTTCTTGGTTCTATGGTTGGTCAAAGCTCGGCAGTCACATCTTCTTTTAACCTATAGCACATACCCCGATTTAAAATTTTGCTAATGGTATTTGTTAGACTTTGTGTTGGTTTAGCAACAAAACATGTTTTGTGTTTTAATTAAGGGAAAATTTAAAAAATGCGTGTGGGGAAATGCATTTAATGCCCATCGATTGGCCTTTTCCGTCCCGTTTTTTCGGAGAAACTGTTAACAGCCGTTACATTACAGGTGGAATTAATTTAGTCATACAAAAAGACGCTCAAGCCCCTGAACGATTTGACCAGGGCCGAATTAAAACAGTGACTCGGATTTTGAGAGTTAAACAGTGACTCGATACCGAGCTGCGAATTAAAACAGTGACTCGGATTTTGAGAGTTAAGCTGTGACTCGATACCCAGCTGAATCGAACTGAAACCGTAACTGATGTTCATCCTTTTCCCCAAATTTCTACATCACTATAATTCAACAATAATTATTATGAAATCACACTGTCAACATTGCTGGTGCAAACGGATTTAACTCTTGTTACTTGCTAGGCTGAAATGGTGGTATGAGCTGCAAACAGTTGGAGTTGGAGTTGGTAAACAAGTTGAGCTGGTTTGGGAATTTTGTCGAACACACACCTTGCAAGCGTGTTTACGGTGATGAGGAGGTCTCAGCTGTTGGCGTTAGCGCCTCCATTTACAGCTTCTTTCTACCTGCCAAATCTTACTCAATTGATAGCATTTTTTTGCGGTAAACCCATGTTACTCAACGATACCGGGATTTCATCACTTCAAAAATGGTAAGCAATCTTCACCTTCAAACACCATTTAAACGACAGTGAAATCAACTATACCATACCTAATTTGAAATCTCCAAAAAGGAATTAAAATCGGATGATCTACTGCACTTGGGTCGAAACATGGACGGGAACTAATCAAATCAAATAAACACAAAACCCTTTGTGATGTTGCTCGTGACGGAGCTCGAGTTGCAATGAAATCAATCAAATTAGATAATAGCAAGTTGACGTATGTTATAGAGAAACATTGAATAGAAAAAGATAGTGATATGATGATTTGATGGTGACGGAGTTTGAGTTATAGATGAAAAATGGAAAGAAAGGAGGTGAAGAAGCGGCGAGAAATGGAAGAAGAAAAGGAGGCGCAATGACTAAATAAAAAACCCAACCCTAAACTGTTTTGTTAAACGGTAAAGATTAATTTTTTTGGATACGTGTAACAACCTGGTCGACCTAATCTTCAACCGTCGATTAGTGAAACGCATGGACGGTGCATGATGTTATTTTCATAGGCTAGAGTGATGGGCAGTTTTGTAATTGCGCCCACCAAAATCTCATCTCACCAGGTGAGAAATTGACAAAGTAAATGGACGGAAATCGTAACGGCATGGGCATTAAATAAATTATGAAAAAAACGTGGGCATTTTTTCCCGACATGGGCATTTTTTTAATTTTCCCTGTGAGAATATGATATAAGTTATGTATTGTTTATCTTGATTTTAAGATAAGGAATGACATACTAGTTGATACCTTGCATTGTAGTCTGTAAGGCTGTTTTTCAACTTATCATCGTAGGCTGATTGACATATGTTCTACTTAGCATAAAGTGGACTCTACTCTAGATCTTCTTTGAAAGAAAATTTTATTCCATCATTTAAGAACAAGATAAGTAAGATAGTAGTGGAAGTCTGCCTACCTGAAGAAATAACTAAGGTTTACAAGCATATATTTCTACTGTTCAGAAACAACGTAAGTTATGTAACTCATACTTCATGTCTAATATCAAGTAATGATTCCTATATGTCAGAATATGTGATCCTCTAGTATCATAGTACTATTATCTATCAGCAAAAGAAGTAAACTATGATTACATGTAGCATGATTATAGCTAATTAAAGTCTGCAAACATGTTTGGATGCTGATTTTCCAACATTGGTATCAGAGCCTTCGATGAAATATATTATACAATTGGTTTTGAGATGGTTTTTCCTTTGTTTCAAATCATGATATATATAGTTGTCCTGTTCTAAGGCTTACTTAAATTATTATTCGAAGTATTGAAGCAGTGTTGATGTATCTTTTATAACGTTTAAGTGTCACTAATGTGGTACTATGAGAGTTACATATTTTGGTGTGAAGGGAGGTGTATGATTGGATATCAGATGTCATTTGTATAATGATACCCAAAGGTTAATCATACTTACCTATGTGGAACAAGATGATTTTCTTATACATGGTAGATAATAGTTTCTTTTAGATCCAAAATTTTAAAATTATTGTTGGGTGCTATATATGAGATGATTAGCATTGAAGTTGTGGTTATACCGGTCCGTAACTAGAATTTTTGTGGTTATAAGATTTAATGACAAAAATAGATATTTCTGATTTATGATTGTCTGAAGTTTCATGTGTTAATGTTGTTAACATGTTAAGGTATTATACTCATTTCTTATGTCTAAATACATATATACCATTCATACATGTCTTTTCAGTCATACCAATGAATCATGCACAAGTTCAAGGTTATTTGGCTAGTATTGAGCTTCTAAATGACTCAAAATAAGTAAGCCATTTTTAACAATCATAAGTAGTCGAACCTTCCAAGATAACAATTGGTTTTGTTTAATGTTATTTATGCTGACCTTTCCAAATTGTTGGATATTTTTTACGCACCCAACGCAAGCAATTAAGACAACCTAACATTTCTGGAAAACCATTTTCTGAGTTTTCTTTGAGTTTTCGATCGAAATCATCCTGAATTGCTTTTCGTAAAAACGTTGGACCAAAATGACTGACTACTTTATCACAAAACATTGTGAGCTTGTTAAATATATTTGTTCTTCCTACAAATGTACTCGCCAGTAGCATCAGATGGAAACCCATAACTTAGAATTCTAAGGGATGCAATGATTTTTGTTTGAGATTGTGCCTAATTATTTCATGTGTATTTCTGATAATTTAATAAAGGTTATACTTGGTAAAGCTCTTCAATAATCCTAGTCAGAAGTTTACATATGAAATAAATGTTGGATATCTTGATCAAAGTTGACATACATACATGAACAAAATGAGCATTCATCATTTTTGGTGGTATTTGTGTTAGAATTGACTCGGATATCGTCTTCTGAATATTATGCATGCTCTGGATCTCTAGGTATTTGCCATGTGAGTATTTGAAACATATTAAGTTTTTGAGATTTTCAAAATTAATATGTTTTGTTTTAACAGCAATCAAAATATATCTCTGGAAAGATATATTACTTAAGTGCTAGTTAATATTGAGTTATCCATGAAGATTTCGGTTATACAGTTCGATATTGGTTGGAATTAGACAAAACCGAATTTAGGTGCTTGATTGCATAACTTAAGAATGTTTTCGGTTATGGAAATTCCTTGGTGTCCAAACTACCTTGGTTTATAAATAGTGAAGTTTGTTTTTCTTACAAACTTATCCTGAGCCAGACAAATTTCATCTTTGTTGTTTCTAGTATAGCTGACTAATAGTATTCTCGTAATACTATATTGAAGAGGAGAGTAACCTAATTAGGTGAAATCTCTTACATCCGCTAATTTAAAGACTTCTTTGGGATCAAGAAACATCTATTAGTACCATTTGTAGGAAACTAGAATTGCATTGTTATTTTAGTTTTCAATTATTGATTTGATTGACTAAAGATTGTTAACTCTTGATTGCACCTAGTTTGATTATTCTTGAGAGCCTTCTTTTCTGACATAAGGTCACTCAAACTAGATCAAGGGATTAACCTTGACTTATGATCATGCATTATTAACAGACTACGTTCTGTGCGTGATCGATCATAATTTAGGAATCAAGTTTTTTATTGTGCAGGTACAGAAGACTATTGAAGATTTAAAGACAATAAGATTTTTCTTATCGGTTTCGTATCTTTGTGAATTGCTTTGTGCACAAACTTGATCGTCTGGGTTTCGACTAGATCTAGTTTATCTTTTGATAAACTTATTATTGCTAGTCGTATTTATATCGACAAGCTATCATTTGGTGGTACTATTCAGTATCCAAATTGGTAGTTCTGTTTGACTCTATCTGGTTAACTTATTTAATCCAGATCTTGGAAGATCTATTCCCGACAAAGGAGTTTAATTGATTTTAAACAGAAAAGCCTTTGTCACACTCAACTATAATATCTCTAATTGATTTCCTGAGATAGGAGAGTAGTTACCAAACAGAGTAGTCATTTACTGTTTGGAAGAAGATCGAAAGGGTTGAGTGCTTAAAGTCTTCAGAGGGACTGAAGCAACTTAAGATAGTGGACTCTATCTTAGGATTCACGTGCGTTGGCCAAATTGGTTTAGGCACACGGATACTGAGGAAACTAGGTAACAAGGGGTAGTTAACTTGGTTTCAGCTATACGAAGTTGGTAGTGTCTCTGTATAGCACATTTATTCTGAGAGTATTCAAAACTGGACTAGGTCCTGAGATTTTTCTACATTTGCGGTTTCCTCGTTAACAAAATCTTGATGTGTCTATACTTTCAATTTCCGCGATAATACGTTAATCTCAAACACTTGGGTTGATCCCTATAGTTGTGTTTGCTTCCGAACCAGAACTATATACCAAGTGTATACGTTGTGGTTTTCTATATTCTTGCCAGTCTTCGTCAATATTAGATCACACAAGATATTGGAATTATAGGTTGATATCGAAAATATTGTGGTGTACTTGGTACCCTCGTCATTTCATCTGTACGTATTGTTTTTTTTATTGTTCTTGGGTATTTTGGTTCCACAATATTTTAAGAATATAATTGAGCGAGCTAATGATGAACCAGTTAATACAGACGATGAAGGTTCAATAACAATTTTAATATGCCATTATTTTCACACATATTGCTACAGTATTGGTCGGAACAATTCTGGATAACACAATTGATGCTAGGCGTAACATCAAATATAAAAGACTTGCTTGGTGGATTCCGCTCCAAGAGAGAAATATGAACAATGTAGACTTGGTTTGTGATTTTTTCGAAGATGCTTCTGTGCTAAGATTATTTGACAATAAGATTTACGGAATTAGTCATGGACTTCTGATAGACTACAACAAAGATGTTTGGAATCGAACTTCATTTGTGTACAACAACTATTTTCATAATGCTATAATTGACATGAAGTGGCAGTTCGGAAATAAATGAGTTGACCAAGTAGAAACTAAAGTGGGGAATTTAGTGATGATCACCCGCATGTTCACTCCATTACCACCGCTGATGATATGACTTTTGTGTTTAATCGCGGGAAATTTATACACACACCTTATAATGCGTTGAGCTACATTTCTTGGCTATTTTCTATGAGTTTTGTTTTTGGGTTTGATCATGGTAAGCCGCTGAACATGGAATCTACATTTTACATCGAGTAAAAAAAATTCATGTTCTGTGATGACAACTCGAGGACGAGTTTTTCTCAATAATGGGGGACTGATGTATGACATCTATCCTAAGTTTAGAAGTTATAATTATTTTTTTCGTTTGTTTTTTCCTTTATTCCGAACTCTAGTTATTTTAGATATCTTGTAGAAGCCTACATAAACATGCATATGGATTGTATCGAACACATCTTTCATACTATTATCAGTATTATTATTATTATATTATATAAAAAAAAGACAATTTATTCAAGAAAAAAAAAGTTTACAAGAAACTGGTTGTCAGACGAGTAACAAGCTGCTCTTCAACCCCTTTTTGGATAGCTAAACCTAATCTAATGAAAATAAAATTTCGAACCTTGATATTAGTATCATGCCTAGTTACAAAACTTTTCAATCTTAACAAAAACTCTATAGTTTCAATAACAATCTCCCCTAAGGTAGTAACGCCAAAGTACCAAAACTACATCCATGGGCTCTACATTAAATATTATTATTATTGTTATGGGAATTTTTTTATTTTTCTTGTTCTTCTTCTTATTATTATTACTTATTATGGAAAAAAAAAAGAGTATTATTTACACAGGAATTGGTGGGAGTCGGGCAACAATCTATGCACCAACACCCTTTTGGATAACCAAACTTACCCTATGGAAAAGCAGACCACCTACTTTGCTATTAACATCACAGTTGGTCAAACAATTCTTCAATCTCTTCAACAAAGTAACAAAGTCATCTCCAAGCTCACCCAAAGTAGAAAATGCTAAGGCACAAAAACGGTATCCTTGAGACGCACACTTGTCCAAATATTTGTTACACTTGCGAGTAACTACTGCGGAGATAGCGTGGCCTGGTGTGAAGCTGCGAATTACTCCACTCGAGAAAGGTGAATCTCTAGTGATATCAAAGCAGGTGTCTTGTCTATTTTCCCAATTGTAGATGAGGATGTCAGCGGGTTTGAGAGCATTGTTGCTGTCAGACAAAAAGCCCAAAGCTACCTCCTTCTGATCTGTAGCAAATGTCCATGATAAAATCTCTCACCAAATTATGCCGAAACTTTATACCAACCTCGCTTGCACAATGAAGGGCATGATCTCCATAAACATCCATAGCACGTCCACAACATGAGCATTTACCATTTTCAGGAGATAATGGAATACCAAGTCTGTACTGAGCAACGGCACGGAAAACGTGGACCAAGAGATTGGCTAAGGCCTGGAATGGGAATCGCTTTCAAAAAGTCCATAACATGATCCAACTTATTACTTTGCCACAGAACTGCGTCTATTGCTGTCAGAGTAAACTTGGCTGGTAGATCCCTCTCAACAACATCGAAATACTGTGCTGCCAAAGCTTTCATGGGATGTGGGGCAACAAAGTTTGTGTTAAAAGTGGAGAGGCTACAAACCTGCATGTATTTACTGAGAGCATATTGGTAGTTATGGCTTGTCTCTGAAGTGTCGATGGAGTTAAGGATAGTATTCTACAAATGTTGTGTTTGAATTTGTGATGCCAGGTAACAGTAATGGCTGGTATCAGCCATTGTATAGACCCCAAATCCTCCGTCTTTAAATGAAATTTTAGCAAGTCTTTGCTGAAGGAGACCAAAGCCTGCTCCATCGCCTGTAATCAAGTGCTGTAAATATCGCTGAAAAGCGGGGGTCTAACAACCTCACCCAATATTTCGTTTAAGTAATTTGTATGGACAAATTCCAATATAATTCCAAGAGAATCAACTAGACAGTCATACTCAATCAATGGAAATATATCCAAGAGTTGTATCTCTGTTTCTTAATGTAATCAGCAAATCAAACAGATAGAAATCCGTGAGCCTGATTATTATAAGAAACAACTTGGACTGTATCAAAAACCAATATCCGAGTGTCAATTAATTTAATCAACAGCCCAAAGGTCGGATTCACAATTGAATGAACTTACGCACAACCTGTGATATTTAAATTATATAAACAAATATAATGCGGAAAGAAATAACACAGACACCATAAATTTTGTTAACGAGGAAACCGCAAATGCAGAAAACCCCCGGGACCTAGTCCAGATTTGAACACCACACTATATTAAGCCGCTACAGACACTAGCCTACTCCAAGTTAACTTCGGACTGGAATGTAGTTGAGCCCTAACCAATCTCACACTGATCAAGGTAAAATCGTGTTCCTTACGCCTCTAGAACCACGTCGTATTCTGCGCACTTGATTCCCTTAGCTGATCTCACCCACAACTAAGACTTGCTACGACCCAAAGTCGAAGACTTGATAAACCAATCTTTCTCACACAGAAAAGACTATTGAATAGATAAATTTGTCTCCCACAGAAATACCTAGAAGTTTTTTTCCGTCTTTTGATAAATCAAGGTGAACAGAAACCAATTGATATACCGGACTTATATTCCCGAAGAACAGCCTATAAATATCAATCACCTCACAATAATCTTAATCGTAAGGTAGCGAAACAAGATATTGTGGAATCACAAATGATGAGACGAAGATGTTTGTGACTACTTTTTATCTTGCCTATCGGAGAATAAATCTCGAGCATATCTTAGAGAAGATAGTACTCAATACGATAGAAAACAACAAGATCAGAACACGCAACTACAGAGAAAATAGTTGGGTCTTGCTTCACAATCCCAATGAAGTCTTCAAGTCGTTAACCTACAGGGTTTCGTGAAAAACCTAAGGTTAAAGGAGAATCGACTCTAATCGCAACTAGTATCACACAGGAGCTATGGGATTAGGTTTCCCAGTTGCTAGAGTTCTCCTTTATATAGTCTTCAAATCATGGTTTGCAATCAATATTACATTGGTAACAAAGCATTCAATATTCACCATTAGATGAAAACCTGATTAGACTCAAGCTAATATCTTTCAACCGTTAGATCGAACTTAGATTGTTATACACAAATGAAAAGTGACTTCATTTAGATATGGGTAACCGCACCTAAACGTGTACACCTTGTTGGCTCAACAATAGTTAACCGAAGTTAGCCATATGAACACTTTCATATCAACCCTATTCATCTTAACCATAACTAGTTCAAATGACTCAAATCAAACTAGTTCTAGAGTTGTTCAATTATTTATATTCTCATAGAAGTAAACAAGACACAATTGAAGCAAAATCGATTTTGATTCACTCGAATCAATTCATGAACATTATAGCTACGACTTGCAAAAGATTGCATTCCTTATTATATACATGTATTAGTTCAGTAACAAACCGATTTTAGAACATAACCTACTCAAGTATACAAACGGGTACGCATACCTAAGTGGTCGTACCAAGTTTGGGTTCGCCAGTATGCGAACGGGTACGCATACCTTCCAAAACTCAATTAAATTTCCGGAACTTGAAACTCATGCCAGTAGGCATACCGGTATGCATACTAAGTTCCCGGACTTTCAATAACCAACCAGTACATATACAAGTATGCATACCATGGTTCCCGGAATTGGAATATCTTGCACAAATTAGCATACAAGTACGCATACTGTGCTATATCCAATCATGGTTATTTGTTCTAAACTCTCATTTCAATCATTGAAACATTCTTAGAAGAAGACAATAGATGTCTCACACAAACTATTAGCTTCAAAGCAATTTTCAAGTGATCGAATGATCAATACGAAATATTTCGAGTCTACATCAAATGACTGTCTCACACAAATCATGTAAGATGTTATAATGCGATTTTCACATGATCATCTTTTGACTTTCGTCAAGAATATAAGATGACTTGGTTAAAGCGAAAGCTTACCAACACATATTTCAAGAAATATGTAAGCGAATTAAACTCAGCTCAAAATATCAAATGTGTATAATCGAATTCTATATAGCTATACGACTTTTGTCTCAAATAGGAGATAGAGTAGATAGACTTTTGAGTGATAGATGAGTTCAAGTATCCACATACCTTTTGTTGATGAAGTTCCACAAGCTCCCCTTAGTAGTTCTTCGTCTTCAATCGATGAACGCTGTGAAGTCTAATGCTCAACTACACTTACTATCCTAATTCGAGACTTAGCTATAAGTAGACTAGAAATCAAGACTTATAGTTTTGGCAACTAAACTTGACAACAAGCTTGAGATAGCAACGCTTGCGAGTTCGACCGAGCAGTGCTCTAACAATCTCCCCCTTTGTCAATTTTAGTGACAAAACTATCAATACATATGGATTACAAAATAAATAAACTTTGTAGCTTCTCATCCAAATGCTTGATTTCCTTGGTTCTTTAACATTACTCGAAATCTTCATCACTTCCAAGTACTCCAGTGATTCTGAACGTGTTCAACTCAGCATCATAGTTGTTGAAGATCCGTAGCTATAACAATGAGAAAACAGTAGCTCTCAATCATTGTTATACAGTGTCATAGTATTATTACACAACATCAAAGTCCAATTGTATCATAACTTTTACAAAAATACTATCGTGATATGTATCACTCCCCCTTAGTCAATACTTTATCTCACATTAAAACCGCCCCCCCTTACATAATGATCCGTAAACCATATGTATTTGTAGTGTGAACTACACATTAATTCTCTCCCTTTTTGTCAATATAAATTGGAAAAGGTACGAAAACTAGTGGATCATAATGAAATTCTCATAGAGATACTTCATGACTAAAAGAGAACATATCAACTTTGTTTCGATGATTTCACATAGTCGAAACTTAGTGTATTCATCAAGGAGTTAATAGAGATATAAGAAAACTCCTACAATATTCCACAACCGCACTCCCCACAAAGATTTGGCAATTAAGCACAAGTTCAATTAAAAACCCTCCCCCATAAAATGTCATTCCCGAAAGAACAACAAGAGCGACCTTACTTTTACAAGAAAAGAAAGATTTCTTTGGACATTAACAAATCACATGAAACATGAATTTGTATCCAGAAAACTCAATTAAATTAACCACAAGAGAGCCCATGATTAATTTAATCGGAAATGCTCAACATAAGAGAACTTACGGAGCCGCACAGTACTTTCACATAGAAATGGATCAGGGAAAGACCAATACTGCGGAATATACAAAGATTCATTCTATTTTTCAACAATATTTGCATAAAGACATATAATAGACTTAATTTTTGCAATCAAAAGTTTATCCTATCTTCCATCAATATTTGCATACTGACATAATAGGCTTAACTTTTGACATATGTGGGACAATCATAGTTCACGGATGCAAACACACATATCCCATAACAATTTTTGCAATATATGAAACCAATAAAGATTAATACTGTAAAATCATCTTCCAAATAAACTTTAGAATTTAAATAAATAAATCTAAAAACATTGCAAGATGAAAATCGTTGGCAATAACTATGTGTACTCACAATAATTGTTATTCCAAACCCTAGTTATCCTTCTTAAAACCCAATAATAAATTCTCATAAGAAGTTTCCTAGACATTAAAGCCTCTAAAAAATTCTTTATCGTCCCCGAACTCCTTGTCGTCAACAGCCATAGGAACATAAGGTTCATGAAGAAAAGAGTCGATTCCAACAAACCTTCTAGACTGATGCCGAACCAGGGCCTTCTGAATTTCGAGAGTCCTCAAGACAATAGCCTTTATTTGATGAATCTCCTTTCTTGTTTCCTTCAACTCTTCAAGAACCCCAGAAAACTTCTGTAGATTAGAAGGAACAGCTCTTGGTTTCCTCACATTCCTCCTTTTTCTTTTCAAAGTTGAAGGTACATGAGATTTATCTTTTTCCTTCATGATTGATGGCTTAATAATCATATTAACATCTTTTCCATCAAAAGACATAATGCTTGGATTCTCCATGCCAGTATGAGATTGTGAGAGGAATTCACAAATCAGGCTCAACAAGCAATCTTGTGATAAAAAGAGTTTTAAGAGAAGGAAAAAGGAATGTAGGGTTACAGAACCTTTATACACTAAAAGGATTCACGTACGCACAACTCATAACCCTAAAGAAGGCAGAATTGTTGATTTTAACCCTCTTTTATTGATCAAACATGGAAACCTCTTTTCAATACCAATCTAGGATATGAAAAGATCAACCGAAACAAAAAAAAAAGAAACAAAAAAAAACTTTTTCTTTTTCTTTAAGACATGTAAGTGCTTAACTCTTGTATCTTTGGGATCAGGCACTTGAGACAAGATGCACAGCCAACACAATTAAGTTGTGTTGGGGTGAACAATAATCTTTCCACCATGAACCTCTTGGAAATAGTTCCTAAAATCCTCTTTCACAGAATGTTTAGACCGTGTTCTCTTCTGAAGTGGTCTAATTTTTTTAATAGAAATTAACTTCTTTGGAGAAGAGTTGAGTTTACATACCTGAAACGACTTCTGAACAAGTTTAAGCTTGTTTGCTAATCGATTTGCTCTCCGTTGAAGTTTGTTGACATATCTTACTTTATGCTTGTACTTGAAACAGCTAGAGAGTCTGTGACCCTTGATAGTACAGTAAGAACATGTCAAAGTGGAGGATGGTTCAAATACCATAGCGGAGCAAGCTGCTAGAAAAAATGTGGTACCTGAAACATTAGAAAAAGGATTTCTAGTGGATAGAGAAAAATCCATTTTATCCTCCAAACTAGTTGAAGAAGTTTCTCCATGAAACATATCAAGATTGATGTGAGTATTGCTACAATTATCAAAATCAATATTTTCAGTAAGGAGCGCAACACTTGATTTTTCATCTTCATTTGAATCATAATGATCAGACATTTTATCAAGAGTTGCAGCAAGACCTTTGTTCCCAGTGTATTTTCTACGATTTGGACACTCATTGGCAAAATGACCAAAACCTTTACACTTGAAGCACTGAGGCATATCCTCATCATCAGTATTGACTATATCCCTATTTTTAGGAAGAACATGGTCATGAAGTTTAACTGATGATCTAGGCTCATCTCTGATGAACCGTTTACTTCTCTTCAAAAGAAGATCTCTAAACTGTCTTGTGATCAAAGAGACTGACTTGTCAAGATCTTCATCTGATAAATCAGTCTCAGAGGGATCATCTTCAGAGATGCCAACACTTTTACTTTTATCAAGTAATTTAGTGTTCTTTTGTGCTTTGAAAGCAATATCCTTTCCATATTTGGATGTATGCTCACGATCAAAGATCTTTAACTTCCCAACCAGAGTATTTCTGGATAAAGTATTAAGGTTATTTCCTTCAACGATGGCATGTTTCTTAGAACCGTATTTGGGTGGCAACGATCTAAGAATTTTCATCACAATGTCCTTTTCATGAATAGTCTTACCCAATGCAAAAGATGCATTAACAATTTCAGACACTTTGTGATTAAACTCATCAAATGAATCTTCATCAGCCATACGAAGGTTTTCCCAATTAGAATTTAGGTTTTGAAGCCTAGCTTCCTTTTCGGAGGTATTCCCTTCGAATACAGTTTCTAAGATATCCCACGCATCTTTAGACCGAGTGCACGTAGTCACATGGTGCTGAAGATCTGGGGTAATGACATTAATGATAGCATTTAAACCGTCAGAATTTTGCTTTGCAGCGAGAATCTCGTTAGGTTCATATCTACCAATATCCTTTGCAATAGAAACACCATCTATTGTAACCATTGGAGGATCATAGCCATTAGAAACATAAACCCATGATTGAAAATCACGCACTTGAAGAAAGACACTCATAACAATTTTCCACCATAAGTAATTCGAGCCATCGAAGACTGGCGGTACGTTTATAGAGATAACACCTCTGTCCATAGAGTCATATCGCTACAAACACAGACTTATGAGGTCTTAAACGTGTTTGCCTGCTCTGATACCAATTGAAAAAGCGGGGTGTTAGAGCACTTCTCGGTCGAACTCGCAAGCGTTGCTATCTCAAGCTTGTTGTCAAGTTTAGTTTCCAAAACTATAAGTCTTGATTTCTAGTCTACTTATAGCTAAGTCTCGGATTAGGATAGAAAGTGCAGTTGAGCTTCAGACTTCACGACGTTCATTGATTGAAAATGAAGAACTACTAAGGGGAGCTTGTGGAACTTCATCAACAAAAGGTATGTGGAGACTTGAACTCATCTATCACTCAAAAGTCTATCTACTATATCTCCTATTTGAGACAAAAGTCGTATAGCTATATAGACTTATATTATGCACATTTGATATTTCGAGCTGAGTTTAACTCGCATACATATTTCTCGAAATATGTGTTGGTAAGCTTTCGCTTAAACCGAGTTCATCTTATATTCTTAACGAAAGTCAAAAGATGATCATATGAAAATCGCCTGGTAACATCTTACATGATTTGTGTGATACAATCATTTGATGTATACTCGGGATGTTTCGTATTGATTATGTCAATCACTTGAAAATGGCTTTGATGCTAATAGTTAGTGAAAACAACTATTGTCATCCTCTAAGAATGTTTCAATGATTGAAATAGAGTTTATAACAATTGGATTTAAGCATAGTATGCATACTTGCATATATATAATCCATGTCCGAGAACCATGGTATGCATACCCGTATACGTACTTGTTGGTTTGAGAAAGTCCGGGAACCTAGTATGCAAACCGCTACGCGTACCGGCGTAAGGTTCAGGTCCGGGAATTTCTGCTGAGTTTTGATGGTATGCGTACCAGTTTGCGTACTGGTGAAACCCAAACTTGGTCCGGCTACTTAGGTACGCATACCTAAGTGGATGATGTTCTAAAATCGGTTTGTTCATGAACTAATATATTTATATAATAAAGAATGCAATCTTTTGCAAACCGTGGCTATAATGTTGATGACTTGATTCGAGTGAATCAAAATCGATTTTGCTTCAATTGTGTCTTGTATACTTCTATGAGAATATAAACAATTGAACAACTCTAGAACTAGTTTCATTTGAGTCATTTGAACTAGTTATGGTTAAGATGAATAAGGTTGATATGAAAGTGTTCATATGGCTAACTTCGGTTAACTATTGTTGAGCCAACAAGGTGTACACATTTAGGTACGGTTACTCGTATTTAAATGAAGGTACGTTTCATTTTTGTGTAACAATCTAAGTTCGATCTAACGGTTGAAAGATATTAGCTTGAGTCTAATCAGGTTTTCATCTAACGGTGAATATTGAATGCTTTGTTACCAAGGTAACATTGATTGCAAACCCTGATTTGAAGACTATATAAAGGAGAACTCTAGAAACTGGGAAACCTAATCCCCACACCTCATGTGTGATACTAGTTGCGATTACAGTCGATTCTCCTTTATCCTTAGGTTTTTCACGAAACCCTGTAGGTTAACGACTTAAAGACTTCATTGGGATTGTGAAGCCAAACCCAACCATTTTCTCTGTAGTTGCGTGATCTGATCTTGCATTTTCTATTGTGATTGAGTACTATCTTCTCCAAGATTGGCTCGAGATTTAATTTCCGATAGGCAAGATAAAAAGTAGTCACAAGCATCTTCGTCTCATCATTTGTGATTCCACAATATCTTGTTTCGCTACCATACGATTAAGATTATTGTGAGGCGATTGATATTTCTAGGCTTTTCTTCGGGAATATAAGTCCGGTATATCAATTGGTTCCTATTCACCTTGATTTATCAAAAGACGGAACAAAACTCATAGGTTTATTTGTGGGAGACAAATTTATCTATACAATAGAGTATTTTGTGTGAGACAGATTTGTTTATCAAGTCTTCGACTTTGGGTCATAGCAAGTCTTAGTTGTGGGTGAGATCAGCTAAGGGAATCAAGTGCGTAGAGTCCTGCTGGGATTCAGAGACGTAAGGAGCGCAACTGTACCTTGATCGGTGTGAGATTGGTTAGGGCTTAACTACATTCCAGTCCGAAGTTAACTTGGAGTAGGCTAGTGTCTGTAGCGGCTTAATACAGTGTGGTGTTCAAATCTAGACTAGGTCTCGGGGGTTTTCTGCATTTGCGGTTTTCTCGTTAACAAAATTTCTGGTGTCTGTGTTATTTCTTTTCCGCATTATATTTTGTTATATAATAGAAATATCACAGGTTGCGCGTAGTTCAATCAATTAGAGAATCCAACCTTTGGTTTTTGATTATATTGATTGACACTTGAACATTGGTCTTTGGTACCGTTCAAGTTGTTTCACATAATAATCAGGCTCACTGATTTCTATCTGTTTGATTTGCTGATTACATTGTGAAACAAAGATACAACTCTTGGATATATTTCCATTGATTGAGTCTGAATGTCTAGTTGATTCTCTTGGAATTATATTGGAGTTCGTCCATACAGATTGCTAAGCGAAATATTGGGTGTGGTTGCTAGAACCCCACTTTTTCAATTGGTATCAGAGCAGGCAAACACATTTAAGACCTTATAAGTCTGTGTTTATAGCGATCTGACTCTATGGACATAAGTACTATCTCTGATAAACGCATCACCAGAGACAAAAATTCTGTTTTGATAAAATCTATTAAAGAGAAAGATTCGTCTATCTCGAATTTAGATGAACATTATGTTCCAACGAAACAGGATTGCATTGACAAGTGTTTTCCCGATTACCTTTCGAACGAGTCCGACTCTGTTGATGAAAGGGAAACAACCAAGGAGAGTGAACTGATTCTAAACCTTGTTAGAATCCAGGCTGATAGAATCAATCAGTTGAAACACAATGTCAATACTCTTATCGGTATAGTAAAAGACAGCGACTCTAAAATAAAGGCTCTTAACGAGGAAAACGCCGAAGTTTGTTCCTCACGAACCTTACTCGAGGCGAAACTCAAAAAGGATGCCTTGGAAATTGAACATCTTTTGAGTAAACTCTCTATTCGAGGATGTTCTAAAGAGTCCACTATACCCACCGCTTCGGATTCAACTGATAAGTCAGTTCCAGAGGCTAAATCGCAATCCCTTCCTATTGGAAAATATGTTCTCGTGTCTTCCTCTAATCAAGGATACTTCGCATCACTCGGAAGGAAGAAATCTCCTAGCAACGGTGTTAATCCTGTTCATTCTAATCACTCGGGTGATCAGAAAGTGTGTCTCTTTTGTGATTCAAAAGGACATGTTGAACGAAAAAGCAAGTCTAGGTTGAATAACAATTCTATTGTCCGTCTTCAACACACCTTAGATTTAATACTCCAAGGTGTAACTAACATTCGGATGTCTAAACCTATCGGTTTTAGTACTCACCCTGTGAACTCTACCAGGAAAGTCAGTTCTACTTGCTCATCGAATGTGCAGACAAATTGTAACTCTAATTCAATTTGGTCAAGGAGATTTCAGAAAGATCCCCCTCAACCTAATGTGAAGAATGATGTTCAAGATGTGAAAAATATTCCTTTGGCTAGAAGAAAAAGTGGAGATGTGAAGGACAACCTTAATCTGATAATTGAAGGATACAAGGATCTTATCAGCAAGCTGTTGAAATCCTCCACACAAATCTCTTCTGGTAAGGATTCTAACTATGTCTCATATTTTGATGACAGTGAGTTTTATGATAATTTTTCACATCAAAAAGGATTTTCTCCTGGTATTGGAAGAAAGAAAAGACTCAATAGTGAACATCATTCATTTAATGAGCTTAGGGCTCATACTTGTTCTAATTGATCACAAGGTTGAAAACTTACTCACAAAAAAATCCTAGTTGAGTGAGATATGATCAGGTATACTTGATGGCAAGATGTTTTCTGATTCTCTAGCTTTTTTCTTATCGTTCTTAGCTGGATTATCATTCACAAACATTTTTACATAAGTATTTGTGTTTGATCCTGTCAAGATTTTGTTTTTTAATTTCTCTTTGAAATTTCGTTATGTCAAAATGCTACTCTTATGCTCTAAATTTTTCTCTAGTGAGAATGTAAAATTTATTGAGCTAAAATTGTGAAATTATTCACGTAGCAAGATATTGGTGTTTATACAACGTCTTGTGTCATTTTTTTTTTTGCTATCTGAGTTTTTTCCGGGTATGGGTCAAGGTTGTGTTCGTACGGGTACTCATGTTACATGTCACGAACCAACTTTAGAAACCATAAAATTTGTTTCCTGTGAAACTCTTTAAATAACCATCCTTTTCTAGGAGAGTACGCATACTCCAGGTTATTTCTCTTGTCAAGAATGGATCTCCTTCTAGCTCTTGTAGTTTTACAAAAGGTTTTCTTGATAAGGGTCTTAGTTTCGAGCTCAAAGAGGAGGAGAAAAAGACTCTTGTAGAAGTTGATGACACCTCTTCTCAATTGGTTGAAAATTATTCAGATATTGAGGACGATGAAGGGATTTCTACTGAAGTTGTACAATACTTTATCTGTCAGTTTAACGATGCAAAACTTTTGCTTGTTAATACTTTGAAAGATCTTGATGTGTTAAGAACTGAGTTGAAAAAGGTTAACTCTGACCTTGCTCTCATAAAGACACATGTTAAGGATCGTCTTAATAAGTATTTATCCTCCATAGAGGCTATCAATGTTGTCAGTCAAAAGCTTGAAGGTCTTGAAACCCGTGAAGATTTTAAACACGAACTCTGATTTTAACATGTGTTTGGTTGTGTTTGTCTTAGAGTTGTTTTGGGTTTTAATTTATGTCTAGGAAACTTCTTATGAGAATTTATTCTTGTGTTTTAAGAAGGATAACTAGGGTTTGGAATAGCCATTATTGTGAGTACACGTGGCTATTTCCAACAATTTTCATCTTGCAATGTTTTTAGATTTAATTATTAAAATTTTAAAGTTTATTTGGAAGATGATTTTGCAGTATTAATCTTTATGGTTTCATATATTGCAACTTGTTATGGGATATGTGTGTTTGCGTCCGTGAACTATGATTGTCCCATATATGTCAAAATTTAAGTCTTTCATATCTCATTATGTAAATATTGATAAAAGATTGAATGAACTTTTGACAAACAAAAGTTAAGCCTATTATGTCATTATGCAAATATTGATGGAAGATAGGATGAACTTTTGTTTACAAATATTAAGTCTATTATACGTCTCTATGAAAATAGTGATGAAAGATAGAATGAATCTTTGTCTATTCCGCAGTATTGATCTTCCCTGATCCACATCTTTGTGTAAATACTGTGCGGCTCCGTAAGTTCTCTTATGTGAGCATTTCCGATTAAATTAATCATGGGTTCTCTTGTGGTTAATTTAATTGAGTATTTTGGATACAAATTCATGTTTCATGTGATTTGTTAATGTCTAAAGAAATCCTTCTTTTCTTGTGAAAGTAAGGTCGCTCTTATTGTTCTTTCGGGAATGTCATTTTGTGGGGGAGAGTTCATAATTGAACTTGTGCTTAATTTCTAAATATTTGTGGGAAGTGCGGCTGTGGAATATTGTAAGAGTTTTTTTGTATCTCCTTGATGAATACACTAGTTTCAACTATGTGAAATCATCGAAACAAAGTTTATATGTTCTCTTTTGGTCATGAAGTATCTCTATGGAAATGTCATTAGGATCCCACTAATTTTCGTACCTTTGCCAATTTTTATTGACAAAAAGGGGGAGAATTAATGTGTAGTTCACACTAAATATACATATGGTTTACGGATCATTATGTAAGGGGGAGTGGTTTTCAAGTGAGATGAAGTATTGACTAAGGGGGAGTGATACATATCACGATAGTAATGTTGTCAAAGTTGTAATACAATTGAACTTTGATGCTATGTAATAATACTATGACACTGTATAACAATGATTGAGAGCAACTGTTTTCTCATTGTTATAGCTACGGATCTATAACAACTATGATGCTGAGTTGAACACGTTCAGAATCATTGGAGTACTTGGAAGTGACGAAGATTTCGAGTAATGTTGAAGAACCAAGGAAATCAAACATTTGGATTGAGAGCTACAAAGTTTATTTATTTTGTATTTCATATGTATTGATAGTTTTGTCACTAAAATTGACAAAGGGGGAGATTGTTAGAGCACTGCTCGGTCGAACTCGCAAGCGTTGCTATCTCAAGCTTGTTGTCAAGTTTAGTTGCCAAAACTATAAGTCTTGATTTCTAGTCTACTTATAGCTAAGTCTCGGATTAGGATAGAAAGTGTAGTTGAGCTTTAGACTTCACGGCGTTCATCGATTGAAGACGAAGAAATACTAAGGGGATCTTGTGGAACTTCATCAACAAAAGTTATGTGGAGACTTGAATTCATCTATCACTCAAAAGTCTATCTACTCTATCTCCTATTTGAGACAAAAGTCGTATAGCTATATAGATTTCTATTATGCACATTTGATATTTCGAGCTGAATTTAACTCGCTTACATATTTCTCGAAATATGTATTGGTAAGCTTTCGCTTTAACCAAGTTCATCTTATATTCTTGACGAAAGTCAAAAGATGATCATATGAAAATCGCCTGGTAACATCTTACATGATTTGTGTGATACAGTCATTTGATGTAGACTCGGAATGTTTCATATTGATTATGTCAATCACTTGAATATGGCTTTGATGCTAATAGTTAGTGAAAACAACTATTGTCATCCTCTAAGAATGTTTCAATGATTGAAATAGAGTTTATAACAATTGGATTTAAGCATAATATGCGTACTTGCATATATGTAATCCATGTCCGGGAACCATGGTATGCAAACCCGTATGCGTACTTGTTGGTTTTAGAAAGTCCGGGAACCTGGTATGCAAACCGGTAAGCGTACTGGCGTAAGGTTCAGGTCCGGGAATTTCTGCTGAGTCTGGATGGTATGCGTACCAGTTCACGTACTGGCGAAACCCAAACTTGGTCCGGCTGCTTAGGTACGCATACCTAAGTGGATGATGTTCTAAAATTGGTTTGTTCATGAACTAATACATTTATATAATAAGGAATGCAATCTTTTGCAAACCGTGGCTATAATGTTCATGACCTGATTCGAGTGAATCAAAATCGATTTTGCTTCAATTGTGTCTTGTATACTTCTTTGAGAATATAAACAATTGAACAACTCTAGAACTAGTTTCATTTGAGCCATTTGAACTAGTTATGGTTAAGATGAATAAGGTTGATATGAAAGTGTTCATATGGCTAACTTCGGTTAACTATTGTTGAGCCAACAAGGTGTACACGTTTAGGTACGGTTACTCGTATTTAAATGAAGGTACGTTTCATTTGTGTGTAACAATCTAAGTTCGATCTAACGGTTGAAAGATATTATCTTGAGTCTAATCAGGTTTTCATCTAACGGTGAATATTGAATTCTTTGTTACAAAGGTAACATTGATTGCAAACCCTGATTTGAAGACTATATAAAGGAGAACTCTAGAAACTGGGAAACCTAATCCCCACACCTCCTATGTGATATTAGTTATGACTAGAGTCGATTCTCCTTTAACCTTAGGTTTTTCACGAAACCCTGTAGGTTAACGACTTAAAGACTTCATTGGGATTGTGAAGCCAGACCCAACCATTTTCTCTGTAGTTGCGTGATCTGATCTTGCATTTTCTATCGTGATTGAGTACTATCTTCTCTAAGATTGGCTCGAGATTTAATCTCCGATAGGCAAGATAAAAAGTAGTCAAAAACATATTTGTCTCATCGTTTGTGATTCCACAATATCTTGTTTCGCTACCATACGATTAAGATTATTGTGAGGTGATTGAAGGTTGTTCTTTGGGAATATAAGTCCTGTATATCAATTGGTTCCTGTTCACCTAGATTTATCAAAAGACGGAACAAAACTCATAGGTTTATCTGTGTAGGACAGATTTATCTATACAATAGAATTTTCTTTGTGAAACAAGTGCGTAAAGTCCTGCTTGGATTCAGAGACATAAGGAGCGCAACTGTACCTTGATAAGTGTGAGATTGGTTAGGGCTCAACTACATTCTAGTCCGAAGTTAACTTTGAGTAGGCTAGTGTCTGTAGCGGCTTAATACAGTGTGGTGTTCAAATATGGACTAGGTCCCGGGGTTTTTCTGCATTTGCGGTTTTCTCGTTAACAAAATTTCTGGTGTCTGTGTTATTTCTTTTCCGCATTATATTTTGTTATATAATAGAAATATCACAGGTTGTGCGTAGTTCAATCAATTAGAGAATCCAACCTTTGGTTGTTGATTATATAGATTGACACTTGAACATTGGTCTTTGGTACCGTTCAAGTTATTTCACATAATAATCAGGCTCACGGATTTCTATCTGTTTGATTTGCTGATTATATTAAGATACAACTATTGGATATATTCCCATTGATTGAGTCTGACTGTCTAGTTGATTCTCTTGGAATTATATTGGAGTTTTCCCATACAGATTGCCTATGCGAAATATTGGGTGAGGTTGTTAAATATGGACTAGGACCGCATTTTAGACTTCACCGCATTCACCAATTGAAGAAGAAGATCTACTGAGGAGCTTGGAGGAACTTCATCAACAAAAGGTATGTGGAGACTAAAACTTATCTATTACTCAGAAGTCTATTCTATTCTATCTTCTAATGAGACTAAGTCATATAGCTATATAGACTTTTACATTATACACATTTGATATTTCGAGTCGAGTTTATCTCGCTTATCTCTTTCTCGAAATATGTGTTGGAAGATTTTTTATTTAGCTATGTTCATCGTATTCTTGACGAGTTTAGTTGGAAACAATTTATTTGTTGGAAACTAAATATTAAGTCAAAAGATGATCATGTGAAAATCACCTTGAACATCTTATATGATTTGTATGAGACAGTCATTTGATGTTAGCTTGGGAAGTTTCGTATTGATCATTCAATCACTTGAAAATTACTTGAAGCTAATGGTATGTGTGAGATTACCATTGTCGTCTTCTAAGGATGTTTCAATGATTGAAATGAGAGTTTAGAACAATTACCCATATCTGGATACAACACGGTATGCATATCTAGTATGCGAACTGTATTGTGATGATTCAGGTCCGGAACTCTTGTTTGCGTACCTAGTATGCGAACGAATTTACCTGAAGGTCCGTAACTCTTGTTTGCGTACCTAGTAAGCGAACGGGTGTTGATGGTGGATTTTCGACAAAGATCAAAATCGTAAAATCATGATATTGCATGTTTCTGACCTGGATTTAGGAACGCATGTGCCGATTCATATTTTACGATCCGTGAACTATTTCACAATCTCTGATCGAGTTCCTCTCAGAGCCATGATGAATATGTTTCTCGAAAGGCTTCCCACTAGCTGAGCATTCGATGCTACACATTTCATCGTGACCTCTATGTAGAATAACATGATTGGGCGGTCCTCTGGGCATAATTGTTAGTCG
The DNA here is from genome assembly GCA_023531105.1 of Papaver atlanticum. NCBI lineage: Eukaryota > Viridiplantae > Streptophyta > Magnoliopsida > Ranunculales > Papaveraceae > Papaver > Papaver atlanticum. Next base: position 218,639 of record JAJJMB010007708.1, read on the forward strand.
GAGGGCTTAACGCCTTCAGGACGTCGGCAATACTCGTTGTTCCCTGACTACATAGAGAGACCCACCTCTACATAGAAGAACGATTGGGCGGTTCTCTGGACATAATTGTTTGTCGGAGGGCTTAACGCCTTCAGGACGTCGGAGACACTCGTTGTTCCCTGACTATGTAGAGAGACCGTGTATAGATTCAGGCGGCTCTCCTACATAATTGTTTGTTGAGGGGGCTAAACGCTTTCAGGACGTCAACAACGCTGCACGTTGTTCCATGACTATGCACCTTTCAGAACGAGTATGATGCTTCAACTATCTCATATCTCATATCTCGATTCCATGACTATGCACCTTTAAGAACGAGTATGATGCTTCAACTATCTCATATCTCATATCTCGATTCTTTAAAAACAATAGATTAATTCTACCGTGACATTCGCCACTGAATTCCTAGAAAATAATCTATTATATCTCATTACTCCGTTCCATGGCTATCCCCGGCTGATTCCATAGATTAGTAATAGATAACCATCTTATCTCATTACTCCATTCCTTGAATTCCCCGGCTGGATTCATGGATTAGTAGTAGATACACAATTCATTTATTACTCCGTTTCATGAGTCATTCTCCGCTGAATTTCATGAATTAGTAATAAATATCCAATAATCGGGCATCTGGACTATCACCGAGTAAGCACCAATAAAATGGTGCAAGTGTACTCAACAATGATGCACGAACGGGCACCCAAATGCATTAACGAGCATTCGAAAATATGGAAAAACAAGGAATCCTAGAAAAAAAAGGAAAGAGAAAATAATAATAATAATAATAATAATAATAATAATAAAAGAGGCGCCTAGCGACCAGGCCCACCGGCCGGCCGTCCATGCCGCCGTGGCCGGTCCCCCATGCCCTCTTCCTTTATTTTTCTTATTTTATTTATTTTCATGAACTCGTGAAAACTCCTTCATTCAAGCAACTTTCCTTGTTTGAGCAAAATTCACGGTTTCTCCATATTTTCACGATTTCTCCATAATAAAAATAGGGAAGGTGTCGTGGGACCGGGCTACCTGGACGGCCGGCCATGCCCTAGCCGTTGCCGGTTCCACACCTTGCAATCGCTTGTGTTCATAATTATTATTTCCCTCATCTCATGAAACTCCTCCGTTTGAGCAAAAATCATGGTTTCTTCATATTTTCTCAAATATTACTAAAACCATGAAAAAGCCAAAAATCCAAATGGTCACGTGACCGATCAATTATAAAAATATTATTATTTTAATATTCTCAAAAAACGAGAAAAGTACTACTTGCTGATTCGAGCAAAAATCAAGAATTTAAGTCAAAGATCAAACTCTTCTGAAAATCCAAAATATTGCTCAAACGCACACCAGAAAATACCAAAACTCTAGGGACTGAGACACGGACATTATGGCGACACGAGCATGCTTCCTTGACCGACCAAGGCCGGCTCTAAGGCTTGCAAGGAGCCGGTCCCACACATCTTCATGATTTTGACCTAATTTGCTTAATTGCTCATATTGGGTCTAAACTCTTTACAACCAACTTGGGATTTTCTCAAACGACCAACAGCTGGTCCCACGACCACCAAGGTCCGGTCTCATGCCCTCTTGGTCGGTCCCTCACTTCTCCATAATTAAGTTTTATCACCTAACGCTCGCACGAGCATTATTCTAATAAATGATCAACACCAGCATTTGATCATTCTTTCACCAACCGGTCAACTAAGGACCCTGGTGCACGCTTACTCGAGCACTTGGGCACCACATAGTCGTCCATCATCCCATGTGGTCGGTCCCTCCCTCACTCATGACCTATTTTCAGCAATTCATCAATTGACGAACAACTGATCAAAAATTAGGGTTTCGAACAAACGCTCCACAAATCATAATTTTGAGCAAGTTCAAACACTAATAATTTTATGTTGATCTAGTAATCGACATCCAGATTAATTATATAATATTAGGTTACTACCAATATTTTAATTAATATTTTATTGGGTCACGTTACCAATAATTCATCGAATTGAGCAATACTTGCTCAGTTGCTCGAATATTGATCCAACTATCAATATTCAGCAATTTATCGAATTGAGCAATACTTGCTCAGATCTAACTCAATATTCAACAATTCATCGAATTTGCAATATTTGCTCGGACGAGCAATATCAACATCATTCAAGAACTATACGTCTGACATGTTCAATCCATGAATCACTGAGCATCTGTCACTCATGCTCAATTCAACAAAACTTCGACTCACTGTTTAATCAAGTCAATGACTGACTGATCAAATACACATCTTCTTTGCAGACTCCACGTTCATGAGACATCAATCATGTCACATGGGGGATATTACTTAGGGTTTTGGTATGGCGTCCTACAACACGTGTGTTCATCCACGATGAGAAATGTGAGTAAGTCGTGCAAACGGTTGAAGGAGTTAGCAAAGTAGTGGGTAGACGGTTAACCAAGTCTCCACACTACCTGGAACTGGTTTCACCATGATTTCCCACTTTCCCACTCTTTCACTCAAGAAACCGTCACACTTACTGGGATCAATGTGTTCACTATTCTGACAATATAAATAAGTCTCTGAATCCATGATTGAATAGAAAACAGAAAATCCACGAGATATTGAACAGACAATCTATCGTCTAACCAAGAATCATCGTGTGAGCAACACTCTCTCAATCATTCGAAACTTATTTACACAAACTTGCAGAAACCTTCGACACATCCACAATCCTTGATCATCATTGATCCTATAATTCTCAGCTTCCCTCCTACAGATCAACCTATCTCCCTCTTTGTGACCGAATTGACTCTGAAACGGCCATTGACTTGGTTGAGGCCGAAGTCCTATAGATTGATCTCTCGAACTCAAAGCACTCCCGTGCAGTGCATCTGTGTGAGGTTAGGCAGTTTGCTCGGTTGAGGAGTCTCGTCCGAATCGTCGTCTCTTCACTTCCCTAAAAAACCAGCAAATCGTTTTTCCCCATCTCCCTCTTTGTGACCGAATTGACTCTGGAACGGCCATTGACTTGGTTTAGGCCGGAGTCCTACAGATTGATCTCTCAAACTCAAAGCACTCCCGTGCAGTGCATCTGTGTGAGGTTAGGCAGTTTGATCGATTGAGAAGTCTCGTCCGAACCGTCGTCTCTTCACTTCCCTAAAAACAAGCAAATCGTTTTTCCCCATCTACAGATTGACAACCACAGTGGGAGATTAATCTCTCGGTTGCAATCTCATATTTTCACAAAATGGTTTATCTTAGGTCAGGTTCAGTTACAAATCCTAACACAAGCAACGCTAGCACTAGCAACAACGGTGGTACTCCAGAAACTATTCCTGCTTCCAACAACGGTACTGGCGGTACCACTCCTCCTCAAACCAATATCGTAAATCATCTTCTCTTTGGCCGGCATCCCGGAGAAGTCATAGAAAATCCACCCACCATAGCTGATCTCATGAAGGTCCAGGAAGTTCTCGCCAAAAATCAAACTGATATGGCTACTACTCAGAAGTAGCTATGCAATTATCTCAAAACTCTCACTGACAAGATGTCAGAGAAAGCTCAGGAGAAAGGAAAAGCCAAATAAACATCCTCGGTTGCTGATCTTGAAGTCACCCCAATCCATATAGTAGATGATGATGAAGCCCACAAAGCTGCAGAAAATCCACCAGAGAAGGAGTCTGCAGGTTTCATCACTCGCGAAGATCTGGAACGCTTCATGGAGGCTCGAGGAAAAGACAAGACACCATCTGTCCATTATCATCAATCTCCATATCATGATGCTACACAAAGGATCCCTCTCCCGAAAGGTTATACTTCTCCAACGTTCACACTTTACAATGGAACAGGGAATGCTCGAGAACACGTCTCTCGATTCCTGGAGGCATTAGGAGAACATGAACACAATCATGTCATCTGTTTGAAAGAATTCTCAAAGTCTCTGACAGGCCGAGCATATACTTGGTACAAAAACATCGCACCAGGGAGTATCACTACCTGGGGAGAAATGGTTAATGCTTTCTACTGAAAATATTTCTTCGTCTCGGAGCAGATTACTCTCTCTGATTTAGGAAGAATGTCTCGGAAGAATACTGAACATCCGAATGACTACGTGAAGAAGTTCAGACTCCAGGCTTTGGATTGCCATGACCCAAATGTCACGGAGCAGCAACTGGTGGACTTATGCATCAACGGGATGATCCTAGTTTACAGAGCTTTACTGGAAAATCTCCGGTTCTATACTTTCTCAGAGATCCATGAAGCAGCCAAGCAATCAGCAACTACTACTCCAGCTTTGCTGGAAAGAACAAAAACGGTCAAAGTCGAGGAGCCGCGAGACACCCGAAACAGCACCAGGTGTCTAATCAACAAACAGTACAATGTTCAACCTTCCATGAATGTTGCTGAAGGGAGCAAAAGGAAAGTTGATGCGCAGCTACATAAGAATGCTCCTCCAACGTCTCATCCTATAAAAGCACCAAGGAAGGACAACCAAACTCGAAATGCATAAGCACCTACTCAGCGTCAGCAGAATGACCAGGAAGTACCAGATTTTCCTTTCCCTATTGAAGAGGTGGTCGAGTTACTAGAAGTCTGGATCCAAGATGGTGCGATCAATTTACCTCCCGTCAAGAGAGAGCCGACAGATGAGGAAGTGGAGAATCCGCACTACCACCGCTTTCATAGGTATGTCAGTCATCCGACCAGTGATTGCAGGACACTGAAACGCATATTAAAGGAAAAAACTGATTAAGGAGAACTGGGAACTGAAGGAGTACACAAGAATCCTCTCCCAATCAGAACATTTACGCTCTCTGAACAACCAGTCAAAGAAGCAGTTCAATCATTGATCGAGCATGCCTGCGAATTGCTTTATCTGTCAAAAGCTCAAAGGGGAGATATGTTCACGGCTTTAAACCACATAGTGTCTGGGAAACGACTATCCATTCCGGAAACGTTCCCTGAACCTCCATCCACCGACAAAGAGATATACAACTGGAGACTGCTCACCACAGTACACCTCAAAGGAAATGAATTCAGAAGGGTGCTTATCGACGTTGGCAGAGCTATTAATATCATTCCTTTGAAGACTCTTAGAGCTGCAGGCATCACTCGACAAGAAGCGACATATGCTCATGTCTCAGTCAGAGATCATGAAGGAATGCTCAGAGATGCGTATGGTTACATCTTCCTCAAGATAAAAATTGATGCAACCTGGATGGAGACCAAATTTTATATAATCAGGGAAGATCCAGGGTATGACATGATCCTCGGGCGTACGTGGATTCATGCTAGAAAGGTAGTTACAACACATTCAGTTGCACATTTCTCTGTTGAAGAAAGCTCTGACTCGGAAGAAATAGAGGACGCTCCACCATTCGAACATCTGGGGAAAGTTGAAGCCTTGATGGAACTCACACAAAAACCTGAAGAAAGTGCACACGAATTCGTCAAGAGGTTCCATACTCAGGCAAGTCTCATTCCCCCTAATGCGTCTATATTACCAACTTTCAAATACGCTACTCTGGTCTGGAGACTTGATCTTACTCACAACCTAGCTATCACCAAACGTTATGAGTGGTTAGTCTTGCCTCTCCGAATCTAACGTCTTACTAACACGGTCATTGCTAGAATAATGACCGAGCACGATAATCAATATCCCAGGTACTCTCCCTTGCGTGAGTGTCCACATGTGCCGCAGGATTGGAAAACTCCACCAACATGGAATCCCACTATACGAGGAATTCCGAACCATCAGAAGATATTCAGGGAACGAGCAACCAAACCTAACAAATTTCATGAAGGGGATTTAGTTCTCAAGGCAACTAAGTGCAATCTTCATTCCACAAGGAGCTCTAACTGGGAAGGGCCTTTTATGATTGCTAATTCAACAGTCGGAGGATATTACAAATTGGCTGACATGAAAGGCAATACAAGTGTGCCAGTGATTCACGAGAATTGGCTAAAAGCTTTTGACGCATAAAGCATTCAACATCCCAAGGTGTTTTATGTTCAAGGCATGAACTCTCGAGACACCTAACGTTTTCATATTTTTAGGATTTTCTTTCACATGTATTTTCAATTCCTCCAAGAGTTTGCAATTCTTGCATTGAGTATTTGAATTCAGCAATTTATCAAAGATCTTTTATTTTAAGAAAATCTCAATCAATTCCAAAAAAAAAAAAATCCTCAATCACTCATTTATTCAAAACCAATCAGAAAATCAAAACCAAAATAAAACCTCACATCTCTCAGAAGTTCAAGGTTCAAGAGATTATGGAAAGGAAAACTAAAGGAAGTCGGCAAAGTAAGATTTCTGCTTCTCTGCATTCTCCAAGACTTGCAAGGACGCTTTGTCCAACTCCAGCTTTTCAGTTAATTCAACAATCTTAGCCATTTTCTCCACCACAGCATCAATGGTGAAGGGTATATTGTTCTCTACTGCATCCCTGATGATGTTGATCCTCTGACGAAGCCACTTCAAGTTAAAACCAAGTTCTTCAGATTTCTTCAAGTTATACTCCCAATCAAAGAGTACATCTTGAGTAACAGTACTTCTGGCCCTGGTTCGTATATCATCTATGACACGCAAGATAGTTCCTACTTGCATTGTCAAGAAGTAGCTGCGTTTTGGATCCTTGGTGACAACAATGTGACCATACATTTTCCACAATTTCTCATACATATCAGCATACCCTATGGGAATGCTAAATCCACCAACTGATGTGTGATATGGGAGTGACTCGCCAAACGGAGGCTCACAAATAATCCCTGCGTTAGGGTATTCATGCACTATTATGCGGTTCTCAATTATCGGAGCAACTTCAGCAATTGTGGGAGCAGTTTCTTCTATCGATGGAGCAGTTTCTTCCATTCTGGGACCGGTTTCTTCTGTCCCTGAAGTGATGATGATTTGAGATTCATTCTCCTCGACAACTTCAGTAGAAATATTCTCACGTCATTGAGGTGCAGAGATGGTAACGTCATCAACTCGATTCACCATATGGTTTGAATCATCATTCTCTCCATTACTCTCAACTTCGGCATTTGGTACCTAATACGAAGATTTCATGAGATTAGAGAAATTCAAGCATGGAACCAAAGGAAATCATAAAATCCATCATTTAAGTGAACTAACACTATCTAAGTTCTTTACTATACATCCAAGACATGAGAAAATAGTGTGGAAGTCATAAAACACGTTTTTCAACAAACTCGTCTGAAGAGATTTTATACTTCCATGTATAATATGATGAACTTGGAGCAATTGGTAAGGAATATAAGGTTTAGTCATATATCATTCTCTTCGTATGTATGTTTTCTACAACATATCAAAATTTCATAGCAATTGGATAAACGAGTAAAGAGTTGTGGCAAAAACATTGTACTACATGCCAGCTGAAAATTTTCTGAAAGTCTCCTGTAAGTTTACTGTTTCACCGATTTCGACAACTAAACGTGCTCAAAACTCAAAAATATTCCTAAGGAAAGCTTGGAAATCTCCTGGGCATGAGAATACATGTGTAGATCGCGAAAATCAGACATCGGATGAAGATTTTATGGTGTTTTTGTTAAAAGACTGAGTTCTGAAATTTTCTGATGACGTATTTCACTAAGAATTTTCATTCATTGGATTGTCATTCATTCATCAACAAATCAGCAATATTATACTTAGAATATGAGATGGATACTTACTTGAGGGGTTCCCAAGTCGTTCGAAGGAATAATATGGTCGGCATCAACATTGGGAGCACCATTACCTCCATTCGGTCCCAATTCTTGAAGGTTCTCTTTCTCACCACCATTTGAAGACGAATGAACAGCACGGCCATGTTGGTCTTCCACGGCAATCTCTTCCTTGATGTATCAACAACAATCATTATTATTTCATTCAAGAAGTATCATGATTGATTACGCGAAGGAGTACTTACATCAACTTCATCTTCATTGTTGGATTCATGAGTTGTTTGCTGAACAAGACAGAGACCGTCAATACTTGATGGAGCAAAATTCTGTACCAACAACAAACATTGGTTTCATGATCCTAATTATGCGGACAAAGAAAAGTCACGGTGGAAGGAATATTAACAACTCACAAAAGAAGCGACTGGGGACTGCACATTATTCGGTATCATCTTATAATTCCTCCTGCTTCTGCCTTCTCCACCCTGGGGACTGTCTTGCACGTCTTAGAAGTCTACGTGGATTCGAGATCTCACAGCATGGCCATCCTACCGCAAAGTCAATAAAGTAATTAAGGTGCGATTATTATGCTTTTACCAAAATCATAAGGAAAGTACTTACCTGTGAACATTCTGGAGGCGTTTTCCTTTTATCACCACTGGAAAGGTATCTCAACCTTGGTCGATTAGAAATCATGTCAGGAGAAGGAAACTCTCATACCAGAGACTTAACATCCATCGTAAACTTATGCAAGCGCTCAAGTTGTTGATGCCAGAAGTCTATATATCCTGGAGTCACATAGGTAGCTCGTTCGAAACAAGGAAACAAGTAATTATTTCCTTCCACACGTGTGCAATCTAAGTGATCCTTTAAATACTCAACCGATGGCTTATTCATTCGATGACCCGGAGCACACTGATCAAGACCCATTTGTCGAGCTGTTCTGTCGATGCTATATTCTTCCACCTGGAACTTTCCTTGCATTACTGACACTAAATAGCCAGGGGTGCAACTCAGTATGAAAGATTTATCTCCATCACTCAGGACGATGCCGGACTTCAATATGACATTTTCTTCACCAGCATTGAAAGTGATCAATTGTGAGAATAGAGGAGGAACCGACACCCAGGGGAAAAAATTAAATTCAGATTTGGTGTCTAAAATACTAGTGAGGTGTGTCTTGTGTTGTGGCTGCTTTGTAGACAAGAACATAATCCTGGCATTATCTTTCTCGAGGAAAGCATGACAAGTATCAACATTGGGTCCTTGCAAGACGCTACGAGGAATTGGAGCATAATTCTCAAGGTGCTCCCACATCAAAGCTTGGAGGAACATAGTATTAGCATATGTTTCAATTTTCATGAAACCATTGGAAATGCTGGAGTTTATGACTAAGGAGTCTAAATTGGAAAACAGTGAACCCAAGAACAGACTACCGATAGGAAGTTTCTCACCTTTAGCCATTTTAATAACAAAAGGAATTACAAATGGCTTCAACAAATGTCCACTATCCTCAAGAACATCTCTGGATATCCACAAGCATAAGAAAGTAGCAATGGTTAACGTACCATCAACAGGTTCTTCAGGAATTCCATCTCTCGGACACCAGTGCTTCAACCATCGAGCGTAGCAAAATTTGGGTGACTTGTTGAAATCATGCATCGTAGCTTTCAATACATCAGATATTGCAGTCTCATCTTCCGAGAGCTCTCCAGGGAAATTACCAGTAATTGGGAGATGCAATAAAGCGACTACATCTTCCAAAGTGATGGTGAATTCTCCCCATATGCATATGAAAGTATGAGTAGAAATGCACCAACGAGCAAGCAAATCCACCATACCTCGTCTATCATAATGAATGATTAAATCCCCAGCTGCTTGAATGGCTCGTGTCACCTGCGCACGATCCAGCATAGTCCTTACACGGCTGTAACCCAACATATGTCTAGCCCATCCGGAAAAATCTGTCAAAGATCTTCGGGAAAGCTTGAATTCTACATGTGAAGCCGAATAGTGTCTACCTTGCAGGCAGAATCAAATTATTTCTTGAGGAGATACCAATTTGTTCTGAGTAGTACTTCTGGGATATATGAGCAGCCGAAACGAGGAACCTGAGGGACGCTTTTCGGGTTTATACTGAAACACAAAGAATTCGTCCTCAGTATTTGGAATGTTCTTAGTTTTGGGAGTTTCCTCTTTTTCCCTAGAAGTCCCAGAATCATCATTTCTAGAAGATACATCCGTAGAAGCATCCTCTCCAGAAGACTCCTCTCTGGAAACATCGTCTTCAAAAGCGCTGCTATGGGAATCAGTCATCTTTGGAAAGTTGCTGTGACATCCATACAACAAATTTCATCAACACAATGGAATTAAAGTACATCAGAATAATTAGAATGCTCACATCAGCATCTACAAAAATGGTAATCCTCAACTCTTACCTATTTACGGTTTCACGAACTTAGTGATAATAACGTAAAATCTCGAAAATCTTGCTCGCTCTTTCAAACCCGCAAAGACGAGCAACACCTATTATTTAAAAGTCGACACCTGACTTTTCACGAAATTATGAATGATTCACATAACCCTTCATGTGAACATTCACTGATTTTCTACCGTGTGTACATACACTATGAAATCACAAATTCATGGAAACATTGTTTGCTTTCAACAATCACTCAAAAATCAAAATTTGATTTCTTTAACAAAATT
>JAJJMB010007708.1:234674-266384 GCA_023531105.1 Papaver atlanticum
TCTGTGTGAGGTTAGGCAGTTTGCTCGGTTGAGGAGTCTCGTCCGAACCGCCGTCTCTTCACTTCCCTAAAAACCAGCAAATCGTTTTTCCCCATCTACAACGGGTTTACCTGAGTTGGGTCCGGAACGGTTGCTCACGAACCGGGTTTGCGAACAGCTTGACTAGGCCAAGGTCCGGAGCTGCTGTTCGCGTACCCAGTTTGCGAACACAGTGGTTAAGTTCTAAAATCGTTTATGTATGATTCTCATACTCATGAACTAAAACGTTTATGATTTAAGGAATGCAAATTAACTTTGCAAACCGTGGCTTAATGTTCATGAATTGATTCTTGTATAAGTACTTTGTACGATTACGAATGAAACCGATTTCGTTTCAATTTTTCATGAATATTTCTATGAGATAGTTAACAATTGAACAACTCTATTTGAAACACAATTAGATTCATTTGATTATCTATCATGATTGATTGATCATCATATTTGATATAGAAGTTTAGATTAATACGACTAAGTCAAAAGTGTTCATATGGCTAACTTCGTTTAACTGTTATTGAGCTAACCCAATATACACGTTTAGGTATGGTTACCCATATCTAAATATAAGTATATTTCATTTGTGTGTAACAAGCTAAGTCTGCTTAATTTCTAAGCAGACTTAGCTTGCATCTTAAATCAGGAGTTCATCTAACGGTGAATATTGAATGCTTTGTTACTAAGCTATCTTAGCTTTGATTGTAAGGAACCCTGATTTGAAAAGGTTATATAAGGGAGAACTCTAGCAACTGGAAAACCTAATCCCGACACTTTTTTGTGTCCTAGTTGCAAACTAGAGTCGATTCTCCTTTAACCTAGGTTTTCCAAAACCATTATTAGGTTAACGACTTGAAGACTTCATTTGGAATTCGTGAAGCCAGATCCAACTATTTTCTCTGTAGTTGCGTATTCTGATCTTACTTGTTCTATCGTATTGAGTTTTATCTTCTCTAAGATTTACTCGAGATTTATCTCTGATAGGTAAGATATAAAAAGTAATCACAACAGTTCTTCGTCTCAGACTCTTGTGATTCCGCAATAACTTTTTCTGTTAATCAGTTTGGTTATTGTGAGGTGACTGATATTTCTAGGATGCTCTTTGGGAGTATAAGTCTGGGGTATTAGTTGGTTCCTGTTCACCTTGATCTTTGCATCAAAAGACGGAACAAAAAGAATTAAGGATAGACATATATATGGGAGACATATTTGTTTATAAGTCTTCGACTTTGGGTCGTAGCAACTCTTAGTTGTGGGTGAGATCAGCTAAGGGAATAAAGTCTGTAGAATCCGGCGTGGTTCTAGAGGCGTAAGGAACGTGACTGTACCTTAATAGATGTGAGACTTTGTTAGGGCCCAACTACATTCCAGTCCGAAGTTAACTTGTAGTAGGCTAGTGTCTGTAGCGGCTTAATACAGTGTGGTGTTCAAAGATGGACTAGGTCCCGGGGTTTTTCTGCATTTGCGGTTTCCTCGTTAACAAAATTTCTGGTGTCTGTGTTATTTCTTTTCCGCATTATATTGTTTAATCTTTATAATTGAAATATCACAGGTTGTGCGTTAATCAATCAAAGTAGATACATCCATCCTTGTTTGTTGGATACAACTTGATTGATACTTGGAAATCGATCTTTGGAATCACCAAGTACTCTCACACAAATCAGGTTCACGGACTTGTCTCTGTAAACTTTCTGATTGTGAGAATATTCTTCCTTGATTTAGATTCATTAAGTTGACTCTCAGAATTATATTTAAGTTTGTCTATATAGGTTGCCTAGGAAAAAGTTGGTGGTGTATTTTGGTACCCCCACGTTTTCATAAGTCATCCAATGTATTGGTGTTGTTGCGTATAAGTTAAAGATGCCAGTGGGATCTAGAATTTATCCTATTTTTCATGTCTCACAATAAAGAAAAACATCCGTCACAATGAAACAAGACGCATTATCTGTGATGGCTCGTCAGTACCTCAAGTTTTAGTTTATTGGTCTAACTCGGCTCCAGGGGATGGGACATGGGAGGACAGTGCGCACATACATGCTCAATTTCCAGACTTCATCGTTGAGGACAAGGATCCTTAAACGAGGGAGGCAGTGTCATGTAGCGCAGCACGGTACATCCGATCTTAAGAGATGGTTTCCTTAGGATAGAATCTATTTCAGTCTTTATCTTAATTAGTAAGGGTATTTCTGTAAGAAGTATGAAATAAGTGCAGTTCAGTATCCGATCATTGATGTAATAATAGTTGTAGGATTCAACTGTTCAGGAGTGGGTATTTAAGACCAATGATTGTGTAAGAACTAAACCAATGAATGAAAACCCTATTTTCCTTTGGAATATAACCAGGCTGTGTTCTCAGAGAGAAGATAGCTTGCTACCAAGTAATTCATTCACAATTTGTACTAGTTCAGTACAAAAGGATGACTTCCGACTTCATTTTTTGTTGGATAAGAACTCTCGATGACGCCTCTTTTTCTTCATTGTAACGCCAAGCAGCGCCTTGTTGACCATCCCTTATATCAGCGATAATAAGATGATCAAAAATTCAAAATTTCTTATATATAAAAAATTCGATTAAAAAAAAATCATATAAAAATAATAATATTATAGGACCTTTGGCCCATGTGTGCGGACGATGTATACTAATCAGTGTGTACACCCTAGCCTATAAATAAAGGATTATTCCTATATAATACTCCCTCCGTCCCAAATTAGATGAGCTAGTTGTAGTTTGCACAATTATTAAGGCAAGGAGGAAACATAAGTATGTGTAAGTATTTTTTACAATTACACCCTTATGGATAATAACTAGTAAAACTTCACGGTTTTTCGTAAACTTTATACCGTTGAAAAGCATTTTAAAACACCTACGTAACGAATATAAACATGACTATCAAATTATACATATTTCTTATAGTAACAATAATCAATTAAAATGGTAGTTTTAGAAATATCCCCTTGATTAGAGAGATAACTCATCTATTTATGGGACAAAATTTAAAACCAACTAGCTCATCTAATTTGGGACTGAGGGAATACTACTTTGTTATATAATGAATGAGTTGTCTTTTTCTTGCGTATCAATACTATACTACAACAACAATAAAGAAACGCAATTGTTCTGGACATACTGGCCAGAAAAGTACCCCATAATCGCCACGTGAGTGTGGCGGATAAAACCCACCATATAGAAATTAGCAGGATTTTTTTTTAGGCATATAAATTAGCAGGGGTTCATTTATGGATGAGATGGGTCCACCTCATGGGCCTTAATGGTTTCGGGGTTGTTTTGGAAACCTGTTTTGAGGCATGATCAAATGTTTTGAGGCATACAAAACCATTTTCCTATCTAGGGTGGGTTTATAAGGGGTGTCCTAACAGTGGGTAGATTACTAAGTTACCCTTAATTATTTTATAACCTACTTATATACCCTTCACCTAAAATTAAAACATAAACCTAAACTAACCAAAATCCAAAATCATTTTCATTCCTAACCTAATTTAATCATTAATCAAACTGTTTGGATTTTATTTTTCATCGGTGATTAATTGTTGATTCATAAATCTTTGATCATTGATTAAAACCTCAAGTATAAATGAGTCGTGTGAAGCGTTGGACAAAGAGATATAGCTTCAGATCCACATATTGGAACCCATATCTTTGTTCTTCCTTCTTTTCTTTTTTTTTCCAGAAGAACAGTTCAGATGATAATTAAACATGAAATGACAGCCGAACTTCACTTTGTCAAAACACACACTTAGTTCGGATGTTCAGTTTTTTATTCGAATCAGCCGAACCGTTCATCTGGTCAGTAGATCTAGGTTGTAAAAATTCAGTTTTTTGACAAATTCAACTTATAAAAAGGACATTAAACCTCGTTTAAAAGTTTACCTCTGTATTAACAAACCTTAATTATCTATTAGTTCAGCAAATCTCAAAAGCCTAATTTCTTATTCTTCTTCTTTAACAAACCTTAACCTAACTATCTCTCAAAAAAAAAATTGAAACTAAGACTATATAATCATCGACATTAACCACTAATCATTACATCAACTACTAATCAATAATATTACATTCTAATTATTATCACTAACACTAATGAAATAAGGGCATTATTATTGTGATAAAAATATGATGGATAAGGGATTATTGATTTTACCACATAATGACTCTATTTTGTCAATACCTTGCATGCCTTAAAACAGGTTTCTTGTTCTCGGGACGATCTGGTTAGCATTTTTGTAGTAAAAAAAAAACTGACCAAAACTTCCCCCAAAGAAAAAGACAGCGCTAGGCCCACCACCGCAATGGGAACCCACACACAGGCCATGTGTAAAATCCAAAAATGGACGTTAGATCCGAAAGTCCTCTTGGCCTCGTAATCAACTAATCCTTGTTATTCAGTTTTTTCCGTGTAATTCGTTGCATTCGAGAGCAGAGAAAGAAGAAAGAAAGAGGACGTTCAATTCCTCACTAACACTTATTCTCTCTTCCTCCTTCCCATTTCTTCAAATCAAAATTATTCATTCCCTAGATTCATTCTTTTCGTAATCCTAGATTTCTGATTTTAGACATTCCTTCCCTTTCTCATTCGAAGATTTCAGCATGAACGATCATACCAAATTCATTCCATTGGTATTCATTCCATCTTGCAATCAATCAACTTGATTGATAGCTAGGTTTGGTCGTTGTTTTTCTGTAGAATTTGATTGCTTGAAATCTCACTGGAAGGATTAGGTGGGTTTTTCTTTTTATCCTTGATTTGAATTTGAATTTTTGTAAATTTTCGACTGATTGATGGTTTCGGATCGGAATTTGGTTCTTTACGCTTGCATTTCCAAAGGAAATACAGTTCTTGCCGAGTTCAGTTCCGGCGATCTTGATTTACAAACCAAAGCATTACGATGTCTTGAAAAAGCACCTGATTATCACATTACCTACACTCACACCGTTAGAGAAAAGATATATAGCTTCTTGATGGAAGATCCATTCGTATATTTTGCAATTGTTAATGAACAATTCGGTAATCTACAGAGTTTTCAGTTCCTGGATTGTGTTAAGCAAGCATTCTCCAAAATCTTGGAGATGAAAGATGTAAAGAGGTTTGAAATTCTTACTTCTCATTGTTTTCATGAAGAATTCATCCTTATATTTCGTAGTTTAATGGGATATGAGTGTAAATCCAATGAATTTCCATCTAGTATTATGTCAGCGGGAGATTTATGTAATGATAGTCACAATTCAAGATCAAAACATAGTGAAAATCTTAGAAAGAAGAAAATTTCGGGTGAAATGGATGACGAGAGAAATGAATTGCCGATCGAAAACAAAGTGGATTTATCGTGTGATGATGATCGTAATTTAGCACGTGAATTCTCGACGTCTTTATTGAAATCTGGTTCTTATATGAGAAATAATGGATATTTACATGCTAAGAAAATGTGGAGAAGACATGTTTGGACTGTGTTGTTAATAGATCTTATGATATGTTGTGTATTATTCGGGGTATGGTTATGGATTTGTAGAGGATTTGAATGTATTGCTAGTTGAATCGATTACATTTGAAGATTTGTTCTGGATGAATTGAGGATATATTATTGATTGGTTTTATGACTGAAGATTAGCAAATATGGTCCTACAAATCTCGGTTATTTTGTCTTGTAAATTTCCACAGCGTGATGAGTTGTTGAGAGACAATTGGGCAGATTATTAACACCTGAACATGAGATGCTTGGTGTGGATGGAAACTTTCTCACATTCTCTTCAGCATAATTTGGGTAATTCTTCTTGACTCTTCTTTGTATCCATTTACTTGACTTTAATGTGTAATTCTCTATAGTCGGATTGGTCAGTCCATAATGTTTAATGGTATCATTTGTTGATTCTTTGTCTTGATTGATTCAATGCATTTGATTTCGTTACTTTGTTGAGTATTCAGTATCTGGCAGTAATGAATGCTATTTGTAAACTTTTATGTTGAGAAAATGAATCTCAAGTTCTAGCAAAAATAAAAATCTAAAGAGAAGCACATATCTTTTCTTTAGGCTGTACTCCTTTTTAAAGTGAATTCAGTTGTAAATCAATGTTATAAGCGAAATGTTAGTTTCTAACCCAATATTTGGAAACTCACAAACCTCTTTAATTTCCATTCTTCAAATATGAGAAATGCATATTTGGTACACATTAAGGCCTCGGTTAGTGTCATTACCAGGATACTGATGCAAATGAGAAAAGAAAAGGCAATTATTTGTCAAGAAGCATTAAATTTTTGGGGATTATGGTGGTAGTCATTGAGGAGATCTTTGATGTGGCTCACTTGGACGATCTTGATTACGTCAAGCATTCGTTAGCCCTCCTCACTGACTTGTGTCTGTGTTCAGTCGTGTTCCCATCATCCAGATGCAAGGAAATGTTTTGAGAAAGAAGAGATGAAGTGGTAGAGTTGACTCCAAAGCATTGTATCCGAAGTTGCTGATTGCTGACTTTTAAATGTGGTAGAAGGGGAATTTCACATTGCGGCACCGGAACAAATTTTCCTTGTTTGTACTTCGTTTATTACCTTTTGAAATAAGATTGCTTTTGTACCATTATATCTATATACATCCTTTGTGGTGAGAAATTTTGCTTAGTCTTGGTTTTACAGTTCAAATGAGGAATAAACGTCCAAGATACTGCTTATTTTTGCTAAAGAAAAATTAGTTATTCCATGAAGTATGTTTCACTGTTATGAATACATTATTTGGGACAGTTATGCAATTTAGTGAAACCGACTGTTGTTTAGAAAGTTTTGATTTAATACTGAAATCCCTTGAATAAGTTTATATGATCAGAGGCAACTGGTTCATTACTAAAAGCGATTTCATTTCCAAGTTGTGAAAGTAATTACAAAAAAGTTACTCAAGAATTACAAAAGCCTGCAATTGCTGCTGTTTTATTAGATTATTGCTTGCTTCAGCTTTATCTGCTTCAGGTGTGGATGATCGTGATTATTTGTCTTTAGATTCTTCCAATGATTCAGATTCGTGGGAGTCAACTGATTCTGATTCTGATGGTGCTTCTGCTGCTGGTGATGTGTTTTCGATGCTTGTCCTCGCCTTCTATATTTTTGCAGTTGCTATCTCTTGGAGCGTCAGACCAAAATATTCACTGGTTATCAAGCTTTCAGGTATAGGTCTTTGTTGAATGTCCTAGACGGATTTATGTTTTTCTTGTTAAATTTGTTTTGAATAAAATTTGCTATCCTAAGTTAGTTGGTGAAAGATTTGGATGAAAATTTTGTGCGACGGATTATAATATTTTATTTTTCTTGCTGTAATGATGTTCTTAGTTAGGTTTGCTCTTTGGGTTCTTCAAGTTAACTTTAGAAGGATCTTGATATGCGGCACTCATGGATTTTGGAAATTCAGATCTTACTATTCTGCATATTTGTGTGGTTCTGTAACTCCAGTTCTGTAATGAGGAAATTATTGGTGGGTACGGCAACCGATATTTTCATTAGATAGTAGTGGTCTTCTGAGTGAATGTTGTTATATCTAGGCTTCTATGTGGTAACGCATATGAATGCCGGGGTTACTGCCGAGTCAACGTAAGTGTTGCTTTTGACATCCTAATTATCACACTGGTTACTTATTTTCTCCTCAAGGTGCTTCATTTTCCTGCACGACTTAACAGTGTAGCTCCATTGAACATATTAAGTGCTTTTCTGGTCGTCATTAGAAAATTTCAATATTTCAAGTTGTTTACATTGGATGGGTATTATTTGTAGAAAATTAAATGCTGTAATGGTGCAGCTCATGGAAATCCAGGTAATGCAGTTGGCAGATTCATTTGTAAAGTTAAACTGGTGATCTTGTAGCTGCAATCATGATTGTTCAAACTATCTATGTTGCAGAAACTAATCTAGGCCGGTTATTCTTGGGTTGGACTGGGCATGTTCAAAAGGGTTTTTTATAGCTCTGTTGAACTGGTATCCGACTCTTTTAAGGGTTGCGAAGGCTACTACAGAGGTGAAGTGATATGTGGATTCTTGAAGCAACAAGCTGGAGAAAACTGGATTGACTTGAAAACATTTGGAAAGATAAACATCTATCATAGGTTTAGTTGAATTTCTCAACTGATACCATGGCCAAGAGAGGTTCTGTTCTAAGATTTCATATAGTATAATAGGTTGTGAGTGAAGATAGGTGCAGATAGTTGCTTAACCACAATATTGCGACTCCATTTTAACTCGGTTTTGTTTAAGAGCTAGCTCCAAAACACAAAGTGGAAAGAAAGAAACACTTTCTGATGTTAATGCGGGCCAGAAAGGAAGGTATATAAAAACCTAACTAGATTGATAGAGATATAAAGGTACAAACAAGGTGAGTCACTGATAACATCCATCTTTGTGCTGTATGTACTTACTTTTTCCCTACTAGCCTTTTGTGATCTTTAAATAGGGGTTTACGGATAATTCAACCTGGGAAGGGTTGTCTATAAAGATCTTTCTTCTTTTTACTAAATGATTTAACATCACTTTCTTCTTTTTCTTTTTGTAATCTAAGGATGAAAACAGAAAGATTATGAAGAGAAGAAAAAGCAAGTATTTCAATCAATATCTTCCTCACGTTATTAATATGAGACACTGAATAAAGCTTATAAAATCATTCAAAGAGAAGCATATCCATTTTCTCCTCTTCTCTTTAACTAATCATCAATATCATATCATATCACATAACATAACCCAGTTTCGATTAACTTAAACCCACTTAATTACTGTAGATTATTCTCCTTCTAATTATGCATGATATATCGGAAATATCTCCAATAATTGGAAACAGCAATCATGAGCCCTTCTTTCTTTCTTTTTTCACTCTTCGGGTAAGGTAGGTTCATAAAAGTAGTACACATTATGGCTCCGCTCCGTGTAAACACATTGATGCAAATGAGAGAAAACAGTCAACCTGGTAAAAAACATACTAACATTCTTAAACATTTGATTAAATCTTATGGTCCTT
Source organism: Papaver atlanticum (assembly GCA_023531105.1). NCBI lineage: Eukaryota > Viridiplantae > Streptophyta > Magnoliopsida > Ranunculales > Papaveraceae > Papaver > Papaver atlanticum. The sequence goes on from JAJJMB010007708.1 coordinate 243,699, forward strand.
CACGATTCAAGCTTTCAAGCAAAAACGAAAAGTCTGCCAAACCTAAACAGTGTGGGAATCTTGATATCGATTGGTGTGCAAACAGATTATCTGTAAAAGGGGGATGAACATGAAATAGAAGTCTATGCTACTATGATAGAATTTGTTAAATTTTCAAAACCAATCTATGATGGTACAAAAGAGGACATCAATAATTGACAGCGGGACAATCTTTTCTGTTCCAGCCCATAGTATACTGCATAGAAGGTGGCATTACAGCAATAAAGGCTGTGAGATTAAGCTATTCATTGGACAGCAAGAACTGACATCCCCAATCATTCACTATCACAAACATCTTTATAATATCTCTCTCTAACAATTTGGAACATGAATCTTGATGGTTGAGAATCTTGTTGTCTATTTTTAAATAGTTTAAGGTAGATGAACAATTTACAGGTAGAAAGCTTTCCATTTGGCTAGCCAATCAGGACTCACATTTATTAAAAAAAATATCTTACAAAAATCTTCACTTTTTCACCCCAAAACAAGTTCAAGCATGCAGTAGATAACAAACGGAAACATTTAGGAATGAGACTGTGAGAGACCTTTTGGTTTGATAATCTTAAAGCAAATTACGAATGTACATGGATATCTTTCTTTATCATATATGCGGTCACTCTTGGAGACCATACAAGCTGTAAAAACTACATATCTGTTCATAATTACAGATACCCATATATCCCTTTTTTTTCATTTCTGTTGTCAAAAAATCATTGCAACCAAGAGATGTGGAACTAAAATCAAGTAAAAAAAAATTAAAGGGAAAAGGGTAAAACAAATGAAACAGCTTGTGTGATCTGAATTTCAATAATCAAAAGAAGGGTACACACCTTACGGACACTAATCAACAGCATCAACTGGAAGTGATGTTGTTCTGTGAAGAGAATTAGGAAGTAGTGTCCCTGTGTAAAAATTCTTGGCAGTGAAAATGAACTCTGGACTAGTTAACTCTGTTGACGCCTCACAATTTCGGGCCAATTGGTTCTCCGAATTAGGGCAGCTATTCTGACCACCGTTCGAAAAGTTAAAAGAATGATACTTCCCTGATGAAAATGATGTTAAGGATTTCTTGTTGTTCTCTCTTTGTTCTGGGAAACTTAGAACCATGTCTCGATTTCCTATTGTTGGTTCCCAGTTTTCGGAACCTGGATGTACCTTCGAGCCCTTTGTTTTCCCTCCTAACTGAAGATTCTTCAGCTCTCCCAATTCCATTTGATATTTGGCTTTAAGCCATCTTAATTCCTGCCTGATCTCACACTCGTAATCATCTAAATAGATACCTGCAGATGGAGCTCTGGAGTGCCCTGGTCTCACATGCACGGAATTTATTGAAACAGGTTCGACATAATTGTCCAAACTAATTACATTCTTGTCCTTGATTGAGGCTAATCGATCTAGCCTTCCATGTTCTTCATCGGAATGAATCTCTCCTGATCCTAGAGAATTTATCTCAGGTCCCTCTTGGTGAGCCCAAATGTCTGCATGGTGTAAGTCCTCTGATTGGCTTGATACCACTGGTGGTCCCTCAGTGGCACAGTGATCAGATTCGTCTAGTTGATATGTAATCTCCTCAAACCTACCATGCATTGCAGCAGCACATCCATGTTGAGAGCACTGCAGAGGTTGTACGTTATTGGTATTGGGATTACTGAATGAATGATAATCAATAAGAGATCCAGTGGATGTACGGGTAGAGGCACAGTTTTGACAGAAACTAGCATTAGCAAATCGTGGAGTTTCGTCTATGCCTGGCCCTGGCCTCCAATCTGGCACCAGGGCAGCAATTTCGCCATCGATCATATCCGCTATCTTGGTTACATCTTGGTCAGTTATATCAAGCTCACCAACCATTTCTGTTGCAACACTAAATGCCGTGTCTTCTTCAATGTCAAAAGGGAAGTAGATGTTTCTGATACGGCCTGTAAAAGGAATTTCAGCAGTAGATTTAGTTTTCCTCTATTTGTTAATTTACATAGACAAAGAAAGAGAGGAAATTTTCTATTTTGACTGCTCAATAATTTTTGTAACTAATTTGCATTCAGTAAAGATTTCAGCTTGTCAATGATAAATGGTAGGGAGAGGAAAGTATGCATATGCACAAGTGTTTGACCCAAGGAAAGAAATGATTCAAATTTCTGACCTTCTTTATCTGTAATTCTTAGCCTTAAAAAGATCCCATTGTCTTCTCTCCTCCTTCCCTTGATTGTGATGTCCACGTGTGGAGAATGCTGCTCATCTTCGTGATAGGTGAAAAGTTCAATGCCGTTTTGGTCAGTATCAACTGGATGATACCATCCATTCTCAGGTTCAATTCCGTGATTGAGATCAAGATCATTCATGTATCCATTAAGCAAGGAACTACCACTGCGACGGAGTTCAAATAGAGGCTGTCTCAAGAGAGGATCAATCATCTCGTAGTTACTTAAAGATTCCAATGGCCTCAAATCAACACCAGAATCATCAATTCGCAGAAATGGGTCCCTCAAAAGCTCCCTAGCTGAAAGTCTTTGAGATGCCGCTGCCAAGCATTTATCAACGAATTGTCTTACTTCAGGGTCCCTCACTTTGTACAAAGCATCTGGTTTTTTTCCCTAAACACACACCACAACACGTTTAGATTCCGAAGCAAGAAGAGCTGGCAATACCTGTGTTAGATGAGATTAAGATTGACATTCTTACAGAAATAACTTTTTTGTATATCTGAGCAGGATGAGTGCATTCACTATAAGGATACTCAAACGTAACCATTTCCAATATGCACATTCCAAAGGAATAAATATCAACTAGCTCATCGTATTCCTCTTCATACACTTCTGGTGCCATGAATTCTGGGGTACCTGAGAACAATAACCACTCCCCAAACAATATCAACAACTACCAACCAAACCATTCTCAGCTAAATGTCATCACACAAATGTTCAGTTCAGTTTTGATTGTCTTAAGATGACAGATATCAAGCAATTTGGACTTACCAACACAGTGAGAAGAGTCCGATTTTCTTAGAATTGCTGCTAAACCAAGATCCCCAATCTTAACTTCACCTTGATTTCCATTAACAAAGATGTTATCACATTTAAGATCTCTATGAATAACAGGCGGATCATGGCTATGAAGATATAGTAGTCCTCTTAAGATCTGTCTACACCAATGCTTCACTGCTCTAATGTTAACCCTTTTGTGCCGCTCCCTGTACCTATATCCAATGAAATTTAACAAAAAAATTTTTTTTAAAAAATACCCAAATCTGAAAATCAGAAAGGAGAAAGACCCATGTAACCAGATACAGAAATGAGATCGTAAATTGATGAAAATACCATTTTAGACACTACTTACTGTCTTAGAGTCCCAGAAGTAAACATTTCAGTGACAAAATTGATATTCCTCTTTGCTGTATCAACCCAAGAAGTATAAAATTTCATGATATTTTTATGTTTCAATGTCTTAAGAAGATGGATTTCACAGTATAATCTCTCAAGATCTTCAGGACTTTGTAAGAAATCATATAACTTGACTTGATTCCAAGCAACTTCAATCCCTTCATACTCATCAAACCCTCTATACCTAAAATCAATCAACAAAACCAAAAATCAACTAAAATCAAAATTTAACAATCTCCAATTTTCCAAAATCCCAAAAGTTTCAAACTTTTCAGAAATCCATAAAAGGGGCATAGAGATTTTTTCATACACCGTCTTTGAAGCACCTTTCCCAAGGATTTCATTGTACTGCACGAAGAAAAAAAATGTAACAAAAATGAGGTAAACAAATTAACATTCCAAAATAAGAATGAAATTAACCAAATATAAATCATACATACCCTTCCATATCTACCAGTCGGATCAACTTCAACAAACTCAGAATAATCTGGTTCAGTAGGTTTCAAACCATTCATTATCTCTATTGGCTTAATATATTTTCTAAAGTATATCTAAGAACACCAACTTTCTTATAACAAATGTTTTTTCTATAGCTTTGGTGAATTCATAAAAATGACAAAATATTCCAACTCATAAACAAACTGGCCAAAATGTATGGTGTAATCCATTTTAGCCTTCCACCCACTACACAACAACATGACAAATAATCCTACCCAAGTGATCAAAAATCTCTCGGACCCTTTTCTTGTATCTCAGATTTTTCTTTTTTTATTATTTATTTTTCTCTTGATCTCTTGATTTTGAGAGGCCTGCAGAGGGAGTAGAGAAAGGGGTAATTTCTCGTCAGTTTCCTGTATAAAGAGATATCAGTACGTAACTAATTGGATTTAACGGCTAACACGGTTTTGAAGCTTTTTGATGAGTTAAGCAAACATAACAACTATTACCCACTCTCCTCTCTCACGTCCCTCGACACAAGAAAGCTCTCTCGCCGGAAACACCACCTGCTTAGATCTGATCCGTTTTGGACCGGATTTGAGCGGGATTTTCATCTATTTTTATTACTTTTCACTAGATCTTTGTTATAGTAAGTTTATTTATGTTATTTCTTATCATTTGATAAGTTTTGTGCACCTTTATGGTGATTTTATCTCCTCTACTAGAGAGGTTTATCTCGGCGTTAATGGTCGTTCTTGGATACTATGGGTTTTAAAATCACTTGAGATGCATTCCAACGACGAGATCTTCATCATTTTTGTCTTCGGCGATGGAATCTTAACCGGAATCTTAACCCTTGGATTATCCGGCGACAGAATCTTCAACAATGATATTCTTGACGACGGAATTTTCATCACAAGTTTTAAGAGATTTGAGCAAATCACTCCAACTTTAGGAGCATTTCTTTATGAAGAAGAAAAACAAACAAAATGGTTGGAATTTAATTCCAATAAAAACCATTATTCCACTGATTCAATCGGTTCTTATTCATGCTTGTATTCGTCATGTTCCGTTAATCCTTCTCTTTTTCTTGTCGGATATTTCGGTGTTGTATGACATGTTCTTGTTACTTTGTATTCTCTAATTTTCCATTTTAAACCCAATGTAACCTTGAATTTCCAAAAAAAAAAACAACAAAAAAAACCTAACTAATTAAACGTCATTCATTAATGTAAAGGCGATTGTTTGGGTGCGAGTGCAGACATATACCTAATGTGATCAATGACGGATAACTCAGATTCTGGTTTACCTAATTCTGGGACTGGAACTACTCTGTTTCTATTGGAGCTTGAACTCAAATGAGAAATGCCGTTTGAATTTAAGAAAAACCAGATTGTGGCATTAAACAATAATTAAATGAAATCCTAACACCTAAGTATGAACTGTGTAGAGTCGGTCTATTAATACTAACAAAATGGGTATGTATCCCTAGGCCATCATATTTTATCCATTTATGTGTATTTATGCAATAGCAAATCCAAATCCAAATTCAAAGTCTTTTCCAGTAGCAAGTACCGGGTCGACTAGAGAATATCTCCTAAAAAATATAACATAGTTTTTACGCCGGCCTGTCAAGCCTTGCACAACTTGCCCTACGGCAAGCAATAGCAAATCTCACACTTAAAAGTGCATCTAATAGTACTAATCATACATTATTATGTGTATCAGTCACTTCCTTTTGCTCCTATATCCAGACTAGAGCTCAGAGCATCCCCAATAGAGGGTGAATCTTTTTGTTTTTTTTATGACACGTAGGATTTTAGACCCCCAATTAACATAAATCCATCTCCAATGGTTGGATCTTACAAACTAGGAGGGATGGGAAAATAAATATGAAGGTGTTAAAGAAAGTCTTATTTACACCTTCACTTGCACCTCCACGTCATATTTTCAATTATTATTTTTTTTTTAGAAATTAATTAAAGTTAAGATAAACTGTTAAGATTTTATCATATAAAATATTTTAAGGATTAAACCCTTCACTATTTGAGATAGTTTTTTAACTAAGTGGTCTTATATTTACTATATGTGTAAAATCTCTTAAATAAAAGTCTTAATTAGACTTCCACGTAGGATTTTTTACACCCACTCTTGGAGATGCTCTTATACATACTGGAGCTTATTCTAAAAGTCTAAATATGGATAATTAGATAATTGGTTGAAGTTTAGGAGATCGAGTTGGATTCGGTCGTTGGACTAAACGAATAAACGGCCGAAAACAAATAACAAGAAATCCTTTCTCCTTTGTTTCTCCCCTCTCTCTCGCTTCTTCTTCTTCAACAAAATCATCACCAATAACCCTTCTCTGCACAGATTTGGTCCATTTTGGACCGGAACCGAGCAGATTTCTTCACTATTTCTTGCTTTCTTGACTAATTGTTTTAGCTTAGTTGTTATCATGTTTTCTACTTATCTATACCATTATGGTGGTGTTTATACTCTTTAGAGGTTCATCTTCGCTATAATGGCAGTTTCTGGTTATTGGGTTGGGTTTTAAGATCAATAGTGATTCTCTCTAATGACGAAATCTTCATCTTTATTGTCTCCGTCTTATCCAGCGATAGAATCTTCATCGATGACTTTTTTGACGAACGAAGTTTCATCACTAGTTACAAGAGATTTGAGCAAATAACTCATATTTTGGGAGCATATCTTTCTAAAGAAGAAAAACAAACTAAATGGTTGGAATTTAATTCCGAGAAACCATTTTTCCTCCGATTTAATCGGATCTTATTCATACTTGTGTTTGTCTTATTCCGGTAATCCTTCTTTTTCTCTTGTCGATATTGTACTTTTATGGAATGTTCTTGTTACTTTATGTTCTCTTATTTTCGATCTTATACTTCTTGTGACCTCGAATTTCTATTAATGAAAAAGTTCCTTGTTTATTGAAAAATAATAAATAAATAAACGGCCTACTCTAATAAAATATGAGAATTTTATTGATCTCATAATTTAATTGGACAATTGATACATGGAGAGAATAATACTCTTTTAAATACTTCAAACTTTGAATTCTTCGGTAAGTCGAGTGATGGTTTATCCAACCCTGGTATCCAGAACCCAAAACTCATCCTTCTTTTTCGATTTTTTGATGATTTCAAGTTTCGGTTTTAGGTTTGATTTGTTTTGTATTAAGATTATTGTTAACTTTCATTTGGTTTTTCAATTCTAATTGTAGATGAGTTTGTGCAATTCCATTCATTCAACGAATCAGTACAAAAAATTGGGTTTCCATTTTGGGATCGAAGTGATGGAGTCAATAAATTAGCACCAACCCATGAAGACTGTACTTAGAATAAAGGTAGTATGCTGAATTTAGAGTTGAATGAATCTAATATAATACCATCTCTTTCGAATTATATTGATAATATAGAATATCATGCATTATTTTATTTTATTTTGATGCTTAAATGTCCCGATTTTTGTTCTCGATGATTTTCTGTTATACACTTTAAAGTTACCACTTCTCAGTAGATGTTTATGACTAGTAAGGGTAACTTTTAATTTGTGAGACCAAATCAAACATTGTATCACAAATGCACAAGATTGTACAAAGTTTGCTTCCATGTCCTTGAAGATTTCAAATTCTAAAAAATGAATAAGTAGGTGCACTTTATGTTTATCTTGAGGTTTACTATTACTTGAAGATTCCAGGGGATCCATGATTAAGTGCTAGACTCCTAACTATGTTTCTTATATGATAAGATTTAGGTCTATGAAGAACTTCAATCAGAAGGGTACTTTGTCAATTATGAACGAATTTAAATTATAGCTGAAGAAGTCACCGAAAGAGCAGGATATTAACATTGTACGTGGTTAGTTTTGCATAAATTTCAAGTAACTGTAATTGTGCGTTATATGAAAGTACTTGATGGAATATATGTATTGCCCTAACTTTTCAGGTACATCAAATATCACAAGTAGATTTAAAAACTGAATTAGTTTTCAACTGCCAAATGGAACTACAACCGGGAAGATTGCTACTTTGGTTTACCTTAACCAGATTAGGGTTCTTCTTTGGTGATTCATTGTTTTCTCATATTTTGTTTTATACAATGTTATATATTGTTATATTATATCCTCACATATATACTACTTTATCTCATTAGGATTCTAAGCTCTTGTGTTTGTGACTCTGTACTGTGGTAGTATACTTCCTACCATTGTCATAATTTATATGTGTCATCTTTTTGTTAATTTTTTAAGAACTAATTCCAAAGAGTTATGTGCAATAATAATTAGCATGGTTTGTTTCTTGAATGATATATCATAGACATTGATTACTAAGTTATAGGCTTCTGCATTTTATGTCGCATGCAGTTATTCCAAGGACAAACTCGATAAGGAGAGTTTTCGACATTGGGTATGGCCTTGCTGGTAACCTACCAATTCTTATGTGATTCATAGCAGTGAGTATGCTTCATAGGAAGCCTGATTAGTACTGTTAGAGCACTGCTCGGTCAAACTCGCAAGCGTTGCTATCTCAAGCTTGTTTGTCAATGTTAGTGATCAAAACTATAAGTCTTGATTTCTAGTTTACCTATAGTAATGTCTCGGACTAGGATAGATTGTGTAGTTGAGCATTAGACTTCACGACGTTCATCAATTGAAGACGAAAAACTACTAAGGAGAGCTTTTGGAACTTCATCAACAAAAGGTATGTGGAGACTAAAACTCATCTATCACTTGCAAAGTCTATTTCTACTCTATCTCCTATATTGAGACAAAAGTCGTATTACTATATAGTTGTCGATTATACACATTTGAGATTTCGAGCTGAGTTTAACTCGCTTACATATTTCTCGGAATATGTGTTGGTAAGCTTTCGCTTCAACCAAGTTCATCTTATATTCTTGACGAAAGTCAAAAGATGATCATGTGAAAATCGCCAAGTAACATCTTACATGGTTTGTGTGATACAATCATTTGGTGTAGACTTGGAATGTTTCGTTATGATTATTTCAATAACTTGAAAATTGCTTTGATGCTAATAGTGTGTGAAAACGACTATTGTCATCCTCTAAGAAAGTTTCAATGATTAAAATATGAGTTTAGAATACTTAACCATCATTGGATTATAAACATAGTGTACTTTCTTGCATGTATGTGATCCATGACCGGAACTAAAGTATGCATACCCGTATGCGTACTTGTAGTTGTGAAATTCCGTGTACCAAGTACACATACCCGTACGTATACTTGCGTAAGGTATAGGTCCGGGAATTTCTGTTGGGTTTTGGAAGTGTACCAAGTATGCGTACCCATTTGCCAAACTGGCGAACCCAAACTCAGACCGGTTACTTAAGTATGCGTACCCATTTATATACTTGAGTGGTTAAAGTTCTAAAATCGGTTGGCTCATGAACTAATACATTTATATATTAAGGAATGCATTCTTTGCAAACCGTGGCTATAATGTTCATGAATTGATTCGAGTGAATCAATTCGATTTTGCTTCAATTGTGTTCTTGTATACTTCTATGAGAATATAGCAACTGAACAACTCTTTAACTAGTTTCATTTGAGTCATTTGAACTAGTTATAGTTAAAATGAATAAGGTTGATATGAGAGTGTTCATATAGCTAACCTCGTTTAACTACGGTTGAGCCAACATGGTGTAAATTTAGGTACGGTTACTAAACCTAAATGAGGATACATTTCATTTGTGTATAACAAGTTAAGTTCAATCTAACAGTTGAAATATATTAGCTTGAATCTAATCAGGTTTTCGCCTAACGGTGAATATTGAATGCTTTGTTACCAAGGTAACTTAGATTGCAAACCCTGATTTGAAAACTATATAAAGGAGAACTCTAGCAACTGGGAAACCTAATCCCCACACCTCCTGTATGATACTAGTTGTATAAGCTAGAGTCGATTCTCCTTTAACCTTAGGTTTTTCACGAAACCCTGTAGGTTAACGATTTAAATACTTCATTGAGATTGTGAAGCCAGACCAAACTATTTTCTCTGTAGTTGCGTGATCTGATCTTGCTGTTTCTATCATGTTTCAGTATTATCTTCTCTAAGATTGGCTCGAGATTTAATCTCCGATAGGCAAGATAAAAAGTAGTCACAAACATCTTCGTCTCATCGTTTGTGATTCCACAATATCTTGTTTTGCTACCATACGATTAAGATTATTGTGAGGTGATTGATATTTCTAGGATGTTCTTTACGAATATAAGTTTGGTATATCAATTGGTTCCTGTTCACCTTAATTTATCAAAAGACGAAACAAAACTCGTAGGTATTTCTGTGGGAGAAAGATTTATCTATTCCAATAGACTTTTCTGTGTGAGACAGATTTGTTTATCAAGTTTTCGACTTTGGGTCGTAGCAACTCTTGGTTGTGGGTGAGATCAGCTAAGGGAATCAAGTGCGTAGTATCCTGCTGGGATCAGAGACGTAAGGAGCGCATCTGTACCTTGAATCAGTGTGAGATTGATTAGGGTTCAACTACAGTCCAGTCCGAAGTTCATTGGTAGTAGGATAGTGTTTGTAGCGGCTTAATACAGTATGGTATTCAAATCTGGACTAGGTCCCGGGGGTTTTCTGCATTTGTGGTTTTCCTCGTTAACAAAATTCTGGTGTATGTGTTATTTCTTTCCGCATTATATTTTGTTATATAATAGAAATATCACAGGTTGTGCATTGAATCGATCAATTAGGAAATCCAACCTTTGGTTGTTGATTGAAATTGATTGATCCTTGAACATTGGTCTTTGGTACCGTTCAAGTTATTTCTCTTATATTCAATCGGGCTCGCAAATTCCTATTTGCTGATTGCGGATTGAATTGAGAGATAGAGATATAAAACTCTTTGATATACTTTTCTCTAGATTGAGTCTGACTGTCTAGTTGATTCTCTTGAAAGTATATTGGAGTTTGTCTATTAAGATTGCCAAACGAAATATTGGGTGTGGTTGTTAGACCCCCGCTTTTTCAATTGGTATCAGAGCAGGCAAACACGTTAAAAACCTTTATAAGTCTGTGTTTGTAGCGATCTAAATATGGACAGGAGTGATATCTCTGATAAACGCATTACCAGAAACAAAAGGTCTATTTCTATTAAAGAGAAAGATTTGTCTATCTCGAATATAGACGAACCTAGTGTTCCAATAAAATAGACTTCCATTGACAAGTGTTACCCGGATTACCTTACTGACGAGTCTGACTCTGAAGTTGAAAGGGAAACAGCCAAAGAGAGTGCAATGATTCTAAAACTTGTTAGAATCCAGGCTGACGATGTCAACCGGTAGAAACACAAAGTCAATGTACTTGTTGGTATGGTAAATGAGCGTGACTCCCTTCTAAAGGTCCTTCGTGAAAAAATCGCCACAGTCTGTTCTTCACAAACACAGCTTGAGGGAAAACTCAAAGAGGATACTTTGGAAACTGAACTTCTGTTGAATAAACTCTCTATTCAAGAATGCTCCAAGGAGTCCATTATACCAACTGCTTCTGAGTTAACTGGAAAAATTTCTGTTACAGAAGCAAAATCAAAATCCCTTCCTGTTGGAAAAGATGTGCCTGTGTCTTCCTCTAATCAAGGAATATCCACAGCACTGGGAAGGAAGATATCTCCCAACGATGGTATTAAGACTGTTATGTCTAATCACTCAGGTGATCAGAAAGTGCATCTCTTTCGTGATTCAAAAGGACATGGCGAATAAAAGAGGAAATCTAGGTTGAATGACAATTCTTTTGATCGTCTTTAACACAGCTTAGATCTGATTCCCAAAGGTGTAACTGACATTCGTATGTCTAAACCAATTGGTTTTAGTACTCACCCTGTGTACCCCACCAGGAAAGTCAGTTCGATGTGTTCCTCAAATATTCAATTGCAAAACAGTCTTCCTAAACCATTTCGTTCAAGAAGAACTCATGGGTTTTCTTTTATCAAAAAAGGAGATAATGTTGGTCAAGATGTGAAAAGGGTACCAGAAGAAGGAAGCAAAAATGGAGAGATGAAAGACAACCTAAAACTGATAATTGAAGGTTATAAAGAGATGATTAACAGACTGTCAATTCCCTCTAGACAAATTTCTTCAAGTAAGAACAAAAACTATGCGTCGTATTTTGATGATAGCAAATTTTATGATAACTTTTCGCATCATAATGGTTTCCCTTCAAAGTTCAGAAGAAAGAGGTTTAACCGAAAACAACGTTCATTTGATGAGCTCAAGGCTCATACTTGTGCTAATTAATCACAAGGTTGAAATCTCACTCACAAAAAAAATCCTGGTTGAGTGAGAAATGGTCAGGTATACTTGATGGCAAAGTGTTTCCTGATTCTCTGGCTATTTTCTTATCGTTCCTAGCCAGATTATCTTTTACAAACATGTTTGCATAAGTATTTGTATTTTGTCTTGACAAAGTTTTTCAATACTTTTTGAAATGTTTTTGTGTCAAAAATACTACTCTTATGCTCTAAATTTTTCTCTGATGAGAATGTAAAATCTTTTGAGCTTGTGAATTTTGTCACGTAGCAAAACATTGTTGAACAAACAGTTTTCCTATTTTCTATTGTTCACTCTTGGGTATTTTCTGGCTATGGGTCAAGTTGGTATTCGTACGGGTACCCACGTTACTTGTCACAGACTATCTTTGGCAACCCTAAAAATTTGTTTTCCTGAGAAACCATTTAAATACCAAAACCTTTTACTTGAGTACGCATACTCCAGGTTTTGTTTGTCTAGAATGGCTGCTCCTTCGTGTTCTTGGGATTTTCCAGAAGATTTTGTTGATAACTCTATTTACTCCGAGTTCGAAATAAATAAGAAAATAACCATTGTTAAAGCTGACAACCCTCTTCCTGGTGCATCATGCTTTTATGCATATTCTTATCAAGATCGAGAAAATGCCAAGATGGTTTCTGCTGAAGTGGTTCATGGTTTTCTCAATGATCTCGGGAGAGCAAAACTGAAGCTTGAAAACTCTAAGAAGGATCTTGATGTGTTACAAACTGAGTTGAAAAAGGTTAACTCTGATCTATTCTCATGAAGTCACATGTTAAGGATCTTCTCAAAGAGGATATCCTCCAAAGAAGCTGCTGATGCTGTCAATCACAAGCTTGAAGGTCTAGAAACCCGTGAAGTTACTGAACATAATCTCTTATTTTAACGTGTGTTGGTCTTAGATTTGTTTTTAGGATTGTTTTTGATTCAATGTCTAGGAAATTTCTTATGAGAATTTATTCTTGTGTTTTTAAGAAGGATAACTAGGGTTTGGAATAGCCGTTATTGTGAGTACACATAGCTATTGCCAACGTTTTCATCTTGCAATGTTTTAGATTTATTTTTTTTAATTCTAAAGTTTATTTGGAAGATGATTTTTGCAGTATTAATCTTTATGGTTTTATATTGCAAATTGTTATGGGATATGTTGTTTACGTCCGTGAACCTTGACTATCCCATACTTGTTCAAAAGTTAACTCTATTATATGTCGGTATGAAAGTATCGATAAAAAATAGAATGAACTTTTGACTACAAAAGTTAAGCCTTTTATGTCATTATGCAAATATTGATGGAAGAAAGGATGAACTTTTGTTTACAAAGATTAAGTCTATTATATGTCATTGTGCAAATAGTGATGAAAAATAGAATGAATCTTTGATTATTCCGCCTTATTGTTCTTTCCCTGATCCACATCTTTGTGCATATACTGTGTTGCTCCGTAAGTTCTCTTATGTTGAGCAAGACCAATTGAATTGATCATTTTCCTTGTGGTTAATTCAATTGAGATTTTTGGATACAAATTCATATTCTTGTGTGATTTGTTAATGTCAAAAGAAATCCTTCTTTTCGTGTAAAAGTAAGGTCGCTCTTGTTGTTCTTTTGGGAATGACATTTTATGGGGGAGAGTTATTAATTTAACTTGTGCTTAATTGCCAAATCTTTGTGGGGAGTGCGGCTGTGGAATATTGTAGGAGTTATCTTGTATCTTTATAAACTCCTTGATGAATGCATTTAGTTTCGGCTATTTGATGGCATCTAAACAAGTTGGTATGTTGTTCTCTCTTGGTCATGAAGTGTTAGAGCATAGCTTGGTTGAACCCACCAAGCGTTGGTATGTCAAGTTTGGTTGTCATATTTTAGTGAACCAAAACTCATTTAAAGAGTCGCTTGATTATTTACTAGAGTCAACTTCGTATAGGTTAGCTAGAAAGTTACTAGGATATGAGACTTACAAGTATTACATGAAGACTTGAAGAATGTGAAGAAGCAAAGAACTACAACGACGACATCATCCTTCCACTTGAGGTTAGTAATATTTGACTTGAAATGTTTAATTCCTAACGTATCTTTCAAGTCGTGCATATTGAAAACATAACTGCGAAGCTGTGAATGATTATACTCTAGTTAGACATAGTATTAAGGAATTATAATACGAAGTATAATGTCTATCTTTTGAAATTCGTATATAAGACATCGACATAATCGTATGAATGCTATTGTGATTATGTATGGGTATGGGTGAAGATTTCGTCATAGGAAATAATGTTTTACATTCGTTTAAAGGAAGTAAATTCATATACTTGTTTTGTGAATCGAAAGGGAAATCGCTAGGCTTATTGGTATTGTTATTCATTGCAAATCTTTTTGAATTACCAATATGTGTGTTTAGTATAACCGTTCATAACTTTCTTATGTATCTTGGTAAAACTATTCACAAGGCCTGACTTTTGTATTGGTATGACTTTTATTAGTGAAACCGATCTTAAGTAATCACCTGAGATGGTAAGATCGATATCTTGAAATTGGTGTGACTAAATACTAGACATTGGGTAACCGATCCTAGTAAGAGGTGTGACCGATCACAAGAGAGAGTGCAATCGATCCTTGTAAGAGGTTTAACAAGGTTAAGTAAGTTGGTGTAACCGATTACAAGTTTTACCATATGAAGTGGTAACCGATCCTAGTACTTAGTTAGCCATTTTATGGTAACTAGTGTAACCGATCCTAGTACCCACTTGGAGGTAGAACCAAAACTTTATGTTGAGGTAGAACCGTGAAACCCATTAATGGTGATTTTATAGGATAATCAATCACATAGTTCTTGGAAGTCAGATGAACCAATTCTAAACTTGTTTCGAAGTGTGGCAAATCAGTTCCAAGATTGTAAATATGAAAAAGGATTTACAAAGTAAAGGTGTCGACATACTTTGAACATGTGCAGCAACTCTTATCTTTTATTGTTCAAAGATATTCCTTAATAGCTAAAGGAGAATCCCGGATCGAAATAAATTGAGAATCTTTTAATTAAGGTTTTTAGTTTTATATGCTTTTAATTTCCAGCAATTAAAATGCATATCTTTAGAAAATAAAAATTAGTAATGTGCATTTACTAGTTGGATATTTTCTACTGAGATTTCGGTCAATATTTGGACAGAGCATTTCAAGGAATTATGAAAACCGTTTTTGCCATTATTGCATATCTTTGAGAATATTCGGTTTTGGAAATTCCTTGGTGTCCAAACTTCCTTGTCTATAAATACTGAAGTTTGCATTTCCAGCAAACTAATCCTCAGAGCTAGCAAAACTACCTAGTTGTGTGTTAACTAGTGGAGCCGCCTATTCGGAGAGGAAAGTAACCTAATTAGGAGAAATCTCTTACGGCCGCTCGGTTTAAAGACTTCTGTAGGATTGAGAAGCTCTATTAGTACCGTTGGTGGGAAACTAGATAATTACAGTTTATTATTATTTTTCGATTGATTTGATTAACTAACGGTTGTTGAACTTTGATTGCACCTAGTTTGTTTATTCTTGAGAATCTTCTCTTCTGATATAAGATTCACTCAAACTAGATCGAAGTATCGACGGGAGATCTTTAGACTGTTTGTAGATCTAAATACGTCTTGTGATAATCTATTGTTAACAGACTCCGTTCTGTGTATGATTGATCACAAGAGATTCAAGTTGTTTGTGTGAGGGTGTTTATTGAAGATCTAAGAAGATTTGAAGACAGAGAAGATATTTGGGTTCATAATCTTTGGTGTGCAAAAAACATGTTTCGGCTGGAAAGGGATCCAACTATAATCGGTTTATCTTTGTGATAGATTGGATTGATTAGTTGAGTAGATCGGAATCAATACGATTCTTTGTGATTCAAAATATTGATTGCAAAATCTAATCAATTTCTTTGGTAGTTGTTATTGGATAGAGCTAAGAACCTGACAAAGGAGTTTATTGGGATAAACGGAAGAGCCTTTTGTCAAACTCATATCACGTTGTTTGAAAAGAGTTGTTACCGAACAGATTTGTTGTTCCTTTACTGTTTGGAATACGAACAAAAGGAATTGTTCCAAGTGCGTGACTTATTGCAAGTTGGAGGCGCAGGGATACTGAGGGAACTAGGTGAACTATAGGTTTAGTTGCTTGGTCTCAATTATACGAAGTTGGTTTGATTTTGTATAGCGGCTTAATTCCGAGAGTATTCAATTCTGGACTAGGTCCCGGGGTTTTTCTGCATTTGCGGTTTCCTCATTAACAAAATCTTGTTGTGTCTTTTACTTTTCTATTTCCGCAAATATTATAATTTGCGGTTTCCTCGTTAACCCTCGTCTTTTCTGTGGGAAATCTTAACATGATATTGAACAAGAAAAATAAATAAACAAAACAAAAATAAAATAAAAAGCAAAAGTATAAGAAATACAAAACCAATGGGTTGCCTCCCATGAAGTGCTTGGTTTAAAGTCGACAGCCCGACTTAGCACTTGTAAGATTCATTCCCCATATACTAACAATCTGAAAATTTAGGGATCCACCCATGGTACCTGTTTTGCAAATAATAGCTCCATACAAATGTTAGCACAAGAAAATAATAATAATGTTATCGCTCGATAGAAATTTCCCCCACACTTATTCTTGTCTACACTTGGAAGTGTATAAAGAACATAGAATTTGGGAATTTCTATGGATTCCTCTTGGCAAACCTTCATGGTGTTAGAATCAAGTGTTTCCAATGGTGGATATCTATAAAAAAATCATTCAAAAATACTTCCGAAGCACATACATTCAAACCAATAAGAGGTAAAGGAGAAGAATCAATATGCAAAGGGTTAGACAAACCTTGCAAAAACTCTTGTATTACGGATTCCTCTTCATCCTTATAAAATTCAAATGAATTACTTACCTCTTGTATATGGTGGTCCTCTATCAAACCTTGCAACCATTCTTCATCATTTTCTACCTTAACCATAGTCTTGGCATCATTATATTCATTAAAATCTTTTGCAAGCTCAATTGGGTCTTCCACAATATCATTCAATTCGGTTTCATTCTCGAGCATCACCTCTTCAACATCCTCGTCATCGGAATCGGGCCATTCCTCTCTCATAAAATCTTCTTTGGTATAAATTGTAAGATCTTCTTGTGGGGGTTTTACACCGTTTATAACAATAGGCAAGTCACACCCAATCTCCTCCTTTTGAGTAGGTGAAGGATCGTTATTATGATCTGGAGTTGGAATAACTTCCTCATTGTTGCAACGCTCATACACTTGTGCGGATTCAAATATTTCCTTAAGGAATCTTTTAAAAGCACTTATTGCATCATCCTCAAGCTCTACCTTTTGAATAAGTGCTTGATCATTATTAAGATCAAGGCTCGAGTAAGCAACACTAGTGTCATAAAAAGTTTCCAAAGGTTGGTCATTTTCAACACAATCATCTTCACTTTCAGACTCACCATAATAAGAATCTTCATCGGTTTCATGACCTTTATCCCGACATCGTTTAAGTTCCATATGAATAGTCCTACTAATTTCTGCGACAAGCTCTTCCGAGGCTCCATCATCTTCTAACTTGTATAATTTCTGAGCAAGTTTCCTGACGTTAATACGCTTTCCACCATTAAAAGAGTTTCTAGACTGTATCTACTCTTTTGGAAAGAGTGAAGGAAAAGCATGATGAAGAAGTGTATATTCCAAATTCTATGTCTGCACATTACTAGAAAACAATTTATTAGAAGCATAACTATCCTTCCATCCTTGTGATTGTCCACTTACATACCCGTCATAAGGTTGTTGATATGTATGAGAATATCCATAAGGTTCTGTAGGAAATTGATCATAGCCAAAATATTGGTTTTGATTGTATCCTAAGGATGGTTGGAAGTTGCCATAATGTTGAGGTTGAAAATAGTATTGATTGTTGTAATATGCTTGCTCTTGTCCACCATACATGGAAAACTCGTACCTGAAATAAAAATTCTAGAAAACAAAGTTAGAAACAAAAATAAAACGAAAAGAAAAACAACTAAAGCTGCTCAGCTGCTCCCCAGCAGCGGCGCCAAAATTTGATGCGTGTCGTAATCACAACAAATTAATTAATATTTTTCCACTTAATTAACAAGTAATATAGTGTAGTCAAGTTCGTTCCCACGAGGAGCAAGAGGTTTTAGTTGTCTTATAATGTCACAAAGGGGGGTTTTGGTTTTAGATTTTAAAAGTAAAAGAAAATAAATAAATCGATTAAAAGTTTAGGTTGAAATCAATAAGAGAGATTAGATCAAGGAATTGTTCTTCGTTGCAAAACAATGAATCAAGTTATGTTCTTTTCCACTTTTTATTAGTCACAGATTATCACCAACTGTAGATATAGCAGCAAGATCAGTGCTAACCCCTAAATTCCTTATATCACCGGACACGGAAGTTCTCGACTACCGGATTCTATTTACCAAACCACCTAGTAGTAGATCACTCAAGATGTAATTTAGTTAAACGCATAAGATTCATGAATTTATTAGGTTTATATTAGTAGTTAGACTCTTAGATCAAGGTCTACTTGCTAACGTTGTTTTCACACACAATTGCTCCACGGAATCCCTCCGCAAGGTCTCGTATTTTCTACTTGTGTAAAGAGTCAAGAAACGATTACTTATCCCCTAACTTTCACTAGCTTTAAATCAATTAACAAATCAATTTAGTTGCGCACCCTAAACGACTTATCAATCAAACATAAACATTCTTATTCGTAAAAACAAACGATAATCATGTGAAAACTTCAAAGTAGATTTAAAACAAAAACTCAAAACATGTCAAGAACTAGGAATTCATCCTCAATCAATAAAATTATCTACTCATGGTTTGGAGTTCACAAAGAATAAAGAGAAGAAAAAGCAGACAAAACCTAAAGTGTAGTGTGTGTAAAGGTGTAGAAGTCTTCTTTCCAAGTCAAAGTCATTCTCTAATCTTCCATATTCTCTTTCCAAATCCAAGCCCAATTCTTCACACCCATGAGTCTAGATGAGTATAGAAAATTCTGCACAATTATCTGTAATTTTGGTCGCCAGAAAAGTTCTCGGGATCACTGGAATTATGCCGTTAAATCCACCGTCAGTAACCTGAATTTTGTCACCGGTCACTGAATATTATTCTCCGTCGACGGAATATTCCGTCACGGTGACATCGACGTTAGAGAAAACGTCACACTTAACAGTCTCTGTTAGTCAATGGTCAAGGCAGAGGGAGAGTCAGCTTCTAGTCAGCTGTCTTAGTCAGGATGATTCGGCTTACTCACTGAGCCACACAGAAGGATCGATTATCGGACTCACCAGAATCGGCTCATCGCCGGTAACCGAGTCGATCCGCCGGAGGATAAATTCGGACAGAGTCTCCTCTGTTTCAGGACAATTCCGGCCATAATTTCAGGCCGTTTTTCTCCCTGTAACAAGCCTAACATACATCTAATTGATTCATCTGCAGCAGCAGCAACAGACTTGGCCTTAAGCTCCTGTTTTGACTGCATCTACCAACACTGCCACCATCCAGCATCATCTCAACACCAGCTGCTATGTAACACGCCTTGCAATCTCAGTTAGCACCCAATCTTCTCAACCAATTCAACAGCAGCACATACATCCATCGCAAACCCTAATTCACATTCCCTGTAATGACAACACCAAATCAAGGTAGCAGAAACAATACCCATCTTCAATTTCTTCTCGTTGAACTCTGGAATATATACATCCCTAATTTCTCAGTCATCTTCGAACCCTAATTCTTCTGTTCTTCAATTTCATCTCGATTTAATCAACAACAGCTTCAATTTCACCCTGCTAATCTCTGTTCTTGATGTCAACAGCAAATCTCATTAATTCTCTCAATCTCTCTGTCTGTTTCTCGATCTGTTCTCTTGATTTTCGATCTCAATCAGCAGCAGCTGCGCTGCTTTTCTGTTTCTCAATTTCAGCCTAACGAGTGAATGAGAGAAATATCTCTCAATTTAGGTTATTAGTAAGGGCCGGATAATTACACCCCAATGGATAAGATCCACCCCTAACCTGGGTGCCTTGAGTTTCTGCCATGGTGCTTTTAGCACTTCTGTGGGTTGTCCCTTATCATTAGCTGGGCTCCCAATATTACTCGCAGTGAAATGACCTTTTTGCCCTTTATTTCTCAATTTTGGATGATTTCTTCTTCTTTTCTTCCATGTGACTCCAGAGTACCTAATAACTCAAAAACACACGTAAAATACATAATTCACAAGAAAAATAGCAAAGAAAGCATAACCAATAGATATTAAATCAAGGTGTCTTCTACACCTTTCAAATTCCCCCACACTTAGACTTTGCTAGTCCTCGAGCAAACTAAACTAAAACAAATACATACAACTCCATTTCGTCGAGAATACGGTTAAACTTAGCATGTATAACAAGCCTTTAAACCCCTAGGTGTCCCTAGTGGACGAGTTATAGTCTCGTGAGGGTTTACGAGAGATATACCCACAAAACCTACTCTAACTTCAAAACGTTCCAGCGTCCCAAGTATCCAAAGAGCTATAAGAACATAAAGATTCTCAATCTAATGTCAAGAAGTCAGAAATATAAGAGAAAATTCAAATAAAAAGTGCGATTAATTGAAGAAAGTGTGACCGGTTAACCTATGCCATAATGAAATATTTCAGGTTTGAGAGCGACCAATAAGAATTTTTCCCTGACTTCTGCCTCACCAAAAGGGTTTTATGAAATTGCACTCAAAATACGTACTTTTATGGTTCTCACATGTGTGCAGGTAGGAATGAAGAGAGAAATCCTGCGACACGTTGAATGGTGGGAAGGAAACCTTCCGAATAATTTCTGGAGACCCCACAAAATCGTGGGAAGTAAAAATATTTTTCTGATGATCTCTAAGAAAGGAAATCAACCACTATTATCGAGGATGAGATTACTTACTCACCTTCACATCCGATTGCCAATTATGATAACACCACTCTCACAGCATCCAATAGAAATGTCTTCGGCTCTTCGTCTTCTCGGTCTCGATCCTCGTCTTCGGCTTCAACTTTTGATGATAAACTCTTGAATTTCGGAAATCCTTCACAATTTGTAACCTTTTCCTTAAATCCTTGTCGCTTGAAACTTCCTTATAGATTTTCCTTCCCCACGGCTTATTAAACAAATAAAAACAATAAACTTTTCTCTGGTCTCTTGTCTCATTTTTTTTTTTTCAAATCATTTTTTTTTCTTTTTTTTAAGACAAGAGAAATAAAATTCAAAACAAAGTGAAAATAAAACAAACCATGGCCGTGGGAAAAGTACTTTACCGCTTGGTTCTTCACAACTTGTATCTTCTCGAAATCATAAACTTCAATAATTCTCACCTTTTGATTTTCTTTGCTCTTGTAAATAAGTCTTCAACTTGTATGTAAAATTATGCTCATTACATTGAAATTATGCTTTACTTGGATTTGAAATTTGCTCTTTTCTTGTTCCGTTGCTTGTAAACCTTGAACGTCTTCAACTTTCCTTCGAACTTGTGATGCTCCACTTCACTTGTTGATGATAATGGGGTTTTTATGGACCTGTTGTTGTCGAAAGAATGGTGCTAACTGCAAATCAAACTATAAGAAGGAGGCTTTCATCTATAGACGTCAACCTCATGATTGACAAAATTAGCACTCAAGAGATCAAAAATAGTGCTGAAATTGGTGTGAAGTTGGGTAGCTCACCATTCTACCCGGAATTAGCGTACGGTGACACACACTCAAAAAAAAGCTCTTTAGTCAGCTACTAAGAATTTATGGTCAGTGCCTCAACTGATATAAATACGGGTAGTCTCCACTAATGATTGATCAACAACTCAAATACTAAATATCTTTCTGCACCTCATTTGCATCACCGACATGGTTAAGTTGAGCCATAAACAATAAATGACTTCTCGCAAATATTAATAACACCGAATTTTTAGTATTCTCTAGCACTTCTAAGTTCCATTATGTCGGCAGAGAATTCTGTATGTAAACATAGATACAAGTATACTAGTGACTCTAAAATCTCTACAAGTTGGAGGTTTTATGCAAATTTTTTATTTTATTTTAAATATGCTTAACCACTCCCCCACACTTAAACTTACATTGTCCTCAATGTAATTAAATCCTCCTAGCAAAGTCAAGGTGGGTGTTAGAGCATAGCTCGGTTGAACCCACCAAGCGTTGGTATGTCAAGTTTGGTTGTCATATTTTAGTGAACCAAAACTCATTTAAAGAGTCGCTTGATTATTTACTAGAGTCAACTTCGTATAGGTTAGCTAGAAAGTTACTAGGATATAAGACTTACAAGTATTACGTGAAGACTTGAAGAATGTGAAGAAGTAAAGAACTACAACGACAACATCATCCTTCCACTTGAGGTTAGTAATATTTGACTTGAACTGTTTCATTCCTAACGCATCTTTAAAGTCGTGCATATTGAAAACATAATTGCGAAGCTGTGAATAATTATACTCTAGTTAGACATAGTATTAAGGAATTACAATACGAAGTA
>JAJJMB010007708.1:271384-287341 GCA_023531105.1 Papaver atlanticum
GTTAGGCTTATTGGTATTGTTATTCATTGCAAATCTTTTGAATTACCAATATGTGTGTTTAGTATAACCGTTCATAACTTGTTTATGTGTCTTGGTAAAACTATTCACAAGGCCTGACTTTTGTATTATTAGTATGACTTTTATTAGTAAAACCTATCTTAAGTAACCACCTGAGATGGTAAGATCGATATCTTGAAATTGGTGTGACTAAATACTAGACATTGGGTAACCGATCCTAGTAAGAGGTGTGACCGATCACAAGAGAGAATGTAATCGATCCTTGTAAGAGGTTTAACAAGTTTTAGTAAGTTGGCGTAACCGATCCTATAACTTGGTCAACCGATCATAAATTTTACCATAAGAAGTGGTAACCGATCCTAGTACTTAGTTAGCCATTTTATGTTAACTAGTGTAACCGATCCTAGTCCCCACTTGGAGGTAGAACCGAAACTTTATGTTGAGGTAGAACCGTAAAACCCATTAATGGTGATTTTATAGGATAATCAATCACATAGTTCTTGGAAGTCAGATGAACCAATTCTAAACTTGTTTGGAAGTGTGGAAATCGGTTCACAGATTATAAATATGAAAAAGGATTTACAAAGTAAAGATGTCGACATACTTTGAACATGTGCAATAACTCTTATCTTTTATTGTTTAAAGATATTCCTTAATAGCTAAAGGAGAATCCCGGATCGAAATAAATTGAGAATCTTCTAATTAAGGTTTTTAGTTTTATATGCTTTTAATTTCCAGTGATTAAAATGCATATCTTTAGAAATAAAAATTAGTAATGTGCATTTACTAGTTGGAGATTTTCTACTGAGATTTCGGTCAATATTTGGACAGATCATTTCCAGGAATTATTAAAACCGTTTTTGCCCTTATTGCATATCTTTAAGAATATTCGGTTTTGGAAATTCCTTAGTGTCCAAACTTCATTGTCTATAAATATCGAAGTTTGCATTTCTAGCAAACTAATCCTCAGAGCCAGCAAAACTACCTAGGTTTGTTGTTACTGGTGGAGCCGCCTATTCAGAGAGGAAAGTATTTTAATTAGGCGAAATCTCTTACGACCGCTCGGTTTAAAGACTTCTTTGGGATTGAGAAGCTCTATTAGTACCGTTGGTGGGAAACTAGATAATTGCAGTTTATTATTAGTTTTCAATTGATTTGATTGACTAACGGTTGTTGAACTTTGATTGCACCTAGTTTGTTTATGCTTGAGAATCTTCTCTTCTGATATAAGATTCACTCAAACTAGATCAAAGTTTCGACGGAAGATCTTTAGACTGTTTGTAGATCTAAAGACGTCTTGTGTTAATCCATTGTTAACAGACTCCGTTCTGTGTGTGATTGGTCACAAGAGATTCAAGTTGTTTGTGTGCAGGTGTTTATTGAAGATCTAAGAAGATTTGAAGACAAAGAAGATATTTGGGTTAATAATCTTTGGTGTGCACAAAACTTGTTTCGGAGGGAAACGGATCTAACTATAATCAGTTTATCTTTGTGATAGATTGGATTGTTTAGTTGAGTAGATCGGCATCAATACAATTCTTTGTGATTCAAAGTATTGATTGCAAAATCTATGCAATTACTTTGGTAGTTGTTTATATGATAGATCTAAGAACCTGACAAAGGAGTTTATTGGGATAAACGGAAGAGCCTTTTGTCAAACTCATATCACGTTGTTTGAAAAGGGTTGTTACCGAACAGATTTGTTGTTCCTTTACTGTTTGGACTACGAACCAAAGGAATTGTTCCAAGTGCGTGACTTATTGCAAGTTGGAGGCGCATGGATACTGAGGGAACTAGGTAAACTATAGGTTTAGTTGCTTGGTCTCAACTATACGAAGTTGGTTTGATTTTGTATAGCGGCTTAATTCCGAGAGTATTCAATTCTGGACTAGGTCCCGGGGTTTTTCTGCATTTGCGGTTTCCTCGTTAATAAAATATTGATGTGTCTTTTACTTTTCTATTTCCGCAATTATAATTGTTTTATTATAACTAGAAGTAAAATACACAAACGTTAATTCCTATTTACTTGATAGCAATCCTATAGTGTTTGGTTAAGTCCGAACCTATTATCAAGTAAACATACTACGTTGTTGTATTGTCTCGATCTTGTATCCATAGTCAATCACACAAGTTATCTTGTTGTCGTATTGTCTCAATCTCGTATCCATAGACGATCACACGAAGTGTGAACCGATTAGTTGTACTGTCTTGAATCAGTCCATGGACAATCACTTTCGGAGAAAGGACTTATAAGTGGAAAAGTTTTAGATTGAGGTATATTTGGGTACCCTCGTCTTTTCAGTGGGAAATCTTAACATGGTATGGAACAAGAAAAATAAATAAACAAAACAAAAGAAAATAAAAAGTAAAAGGATAAGAAATACAAAACCAATGGGTTTCCTCCCATGAAGCGCTTGGTTTAAAGTCGACAGCCCTACTTAGCACTTGTAAGATTCATTCCCCATATACTAACAATCTGAAAATTTGGGGTTCCACCCATGGTACCTGTTTTGCAAATAATAGCTCCATACAAATGTTAGCACAAGAAAATAATAATACTGTTATCGCTCGATAGAAATTTCCCCCACACTTATTCTTGTCTACACTTGGAAGTGTATAAAGAACATAGAATTTGGGAATTTCTATGGATTCCTCTTGGCAAACCTGCATGGTGTTAGAATCAAGTGTTTCCAATGGTGGATATCTAAAAAAAAATCATTCAAAAATACTTCCGAAGCACATACATTCAAACCAATAAGAGGTAAAGGAGAAGAATCAATATGCAAAGGGTTAGACAAACCTTGCAAAAACTCTTGTATTACGGAATCCTCTTCATCCTTAGAAAATTCAAATGAATTACTTACCTCTTGTATATGGTGGTCCTCTATCAAACCTTGCAATCATTCTTCATCATTTTCTACCTTAACCAAAGTCTTGACATCATTATAATCATTAAAATCTTTTGCAAGCTCAATTGGGTCTTCCACAATATCATTCAATTCGGTTTCATTCTCGAGCATCACCTCTTCAACATCCTCATCATCGGAATCGGGCCATTCATCTCTCATAAAATCTTCTTTGGTATAAATTGTAAGATCTACTTGTGAGGGTTTTACACCGTTTATAACAATAGGCAAGTCACACCTAATCTCCTCCTTTTGAATAGGTGAAGGATCGTTATTATGATCCAGAGTTGGAATAACTTCCTCATTGTTGCAACGCTCATACACTTGTGCGGATTCAAATCTTTTCCTAAGGAATCTTTTAAAAGCACTTATTGCATCATCCCCAAGCTCTACCTTTTGAATAGGTGCTTGATCATTATTAAGATCAAGGCTCGAGTAAGCAACACTAGTGTCATAAAAAGTTTCCAAAGGTTGGTCCTTTTCAACACAATCATCTTCACTTTCAGACTCACCATAATAAGAATCTTCATCGGTTTCATAACCTTTATCCCGACGTCGTTTAAGTTCCATATGAATAGTCCTACTAATTTTTGCGACAAGCTCTTCCGAGGCTCCATCATCTTCCAACTTGTATAATTTCTGTGCAAGTTTCCTGACGTTAATACGCTTTCCACCATTAATAGAGTTTCTAGACTGTATCTCCTCTTTTGGAAAGAGTGAAGGAAAAGCACGATGAAGAGGAGTATATTCCAAATTCTCTGTCTGCACATTACTAGAAAACAATTTATTAGAAACATAACTATCCTTCCATCCTTAAGATTGTCCACTTACATACCCGTCATAAGGTTGTTGATATGTATGAGAATATCCATAAGGTTCTGTAGGAAATTGATCATAGCCAAAATATTGGTTTTGATTGTATCCTAAGGATGGTTGGAAGTTGCCATAATGTTGAGGTTGAAAACCGTATTGATTGTTGTAATATGCTTGCTCTTGTCCACCATACATGGAAAACTCGTACCTGAAATAAAAATTCTAGAATACAAAGTTAGAAACAAAAATAAAACGAAAAGAAAAACAACTAAAGCTGCTCAGCTGCTCCCCAGCAGCGGCGCCAAAATTTGATGCTTGTCGTAATCACAACAAATTAATTAATATTTTTCCACTTAATTAACAAGTAATATAGTGTAGTCAAGTTCGTTCCCACGAGGAGCAAGAGGTTTTAGTTGTCTTATAATGCCACAAAGGGGGGTTTTGGTTTTAGATTTTAAAAGTAAAAGAAAATAAATAAATCGATTAAAAGTTTAGGTTGAAATCAATAAGAGAGATTAGATCAAGGAATTGTTCTTCGTTGCAAAACAATGAATCAAGTTATGTTCTTTTCCATTATAAGTTTTCTTTCCAAGTTCAAGTCTTTCTCAAATCTTCCATTTTCTCTTTCCAAATCCAAGCCAAATTCTTCACACCCATGAGTCTAGTTTAGTCTAGAAAATTCTGCACAAATATCTGTAATTTTGGTCGCCTGAAAATTTCTCGGGATCATCGGAATTATACCGTTAAATCCACTGTCAGTAACCTGGATTATATCGCCGGTCACTGAATATTCTTCTCCGTCAACGGAATATTCCGTCACTGCACAGTTAGAGAAAACATCACACTTAACAGTCTCTGTTAGACAATGGTCAAGGCAGGGGGAGAGTCAGCTTCTAGTCAGCTGTCTTAGTCGGGCTGATTCGGCTTACTCACTGAGCCACACAGAAGGATCGGTCATCGGGCTCACTAGAATCGGCTCATCGCCGGTAACCGAGTCGACTCGCCGGAGGAGAAATTCGGACAGAGTCTCCTCTGTTTCAGGACAATTTCAGGCCATTTTCTTCTCCCTGTAACAAGCCTAACATACATCTAATTGATTCATCTGCAGCAGCAGCAGCAGACTTGGCCTTAAGCTCCTGTTTTGACTGCATCTACCAACACTGCCACCAGCCAGCATCATCTCAACACCAGCTGCTATGTAACACGCCTTGCAATCTCAGTTAGTACCCAATTTTCTCAACCAATTCAACAGCAGCACATACATCCATCGCAAACCCTAATTCACATTCCCTGTAATGACAACACCAAATCAAGGTAGCAGAAACAATACCCATCTTCAATTTCTTCTCGTTGAACTCTGGAATATATACATCCCCAATTTCTCAGTCAACTTCGAACCCTAATTCTTATGTTCTTCAATTTCATCTCGATTTAATCAACAACAGCTTCAATTTCACCCTGCAAATCTCTGTTCTTGATGTCAACAACAAATCTCATTAATTCTCTCAATCTCTCTGTCTGTTTTCTCGATCTGTTCTCTTGATTTTCGATCTCAATCAGCAGCAGCTGCGCTGCTTTTCTGTTTCTCAATTTCAGCGTAACGAGTGAATGAGAGAAATATCTCTCAATTTAGGTTATTAGTAAGGGCCGGATAATTAAACCCCCATGGATAAGATCCATCCCCAGACTGGGTGCCTTGAGTTTCTGCCATGGTGCTTTTAGCACTTCTGTGGTTGCCCCTTATCCTTAGCTGGGCTCCCAATATTACTCGCAATGAAATGACCTTTTTTCCCTTTCTTTCTCAATTTTGGATGATTTCTTCTTCTTTTCTTCCATGTGACTCCAAAGTACCTAATAACTCAAAAACATACGTAAAATACATAATTCACAAGAAAAATAACAAAGAAAGTATAACATATAGATATTAAATCAAGGTGTATTCTACACCTATCAATAATACCGTGAGTGTTGATGGATTTATTTTCAAAAGCCTTTTTATTAGGTACTTCCATAAAACCATGACTTAAAACACCCATAGAAAATTTAATGCAAAAGTCTCGTTTTCAAAGCCAGTACTTATAGCTTTTCAGGACAGTAGCATCAGGTTAAAAATTAACCCCGAAATTTAATTGGAAAGCAAACAAAATTGATTGAGTTACCCGACACTGAACAAAGAGATGGTCATTAGTCTTCATAACGTAATGACACAATGGACAATAATTTCAACCTCCACAATATGACTGCCAATTTCAGCAAGGACTCCCAACCCATTTTTAAAATTCATCGTGACCCATTCTATTAAAACCACTGTAATTATTAACATTGTTTGAAAAAGGTTCACATGGATATTCAATTACCATAACACTAGCTATACGATTACATATTTTATTTTATTAATACTTTGAAAGAAATTTCCGATCACATGGTATTTAATAATCCCGGTTTGAATTTTCTTAAGACTTGGTTATATACGAAAATCCACATAGTCCGTTATTTGATCAAAATATATGAAACACATACAAAAATTAATCTTTATGATATACAAATTTCAATTCACTAATTCTTTGTAAATCTTGTTTTTTTCTAGCCAACAAAAAAAAATCATATCTTTTTCTAATAACTCGTCATATATATAAATTCTTTACCATAATTTTTTTCTCCATAAGCTTATCGTAGGTAATGTATAGTAAGTTAATTTAATATACTTGCAATAGAAGAAAATATCAATATACATCAATGTTCATCTCTTGAGGATATATATCGTAACTTAATTAATCAATAGTTTAAATTTGCGATATTCAAGAGGAAAAAAAAGATAGTTGCAAAAATAAAATAAGATCAACATTATTTTCAAAGTTTCCCAAAATATCACTTACTCTGGAAAGATTTTGGCAGTGTCTAATATCACATTATAAGTTACAAATGTGTGACTTTAAAGTCCATGTCCAATAACATGAGCATTTAAAAGACTTTTTAGGAGTTTCTAACCAATAACAAAGAGTTTTTGAGAATTTAAGAAACTTAGATAAAGTCATTATTCACTGACAAGGATGTTTAAGAAACTCTTTTAAAGTCTCTAACGAATAACATGAGATTTAAGATTTCTCTGAAACTCTTTTTAATTCTCAATTCACAATCCCCTGTAAATGGTCAGTATTGTACTGTAAGGTTTCAAAAACTACCTTACACCTATCGTTAGAGCATTGCTCGGTTGAACCCAACAAGCGTTGGTATGTCAAGTTTGGTTGTGATATTTTAGCTCCAAAACTCGAAGTTGCTTCATTAGATTACTAGAGTCAACTTCATTAAGTTAGACTAGGAACATTAGAAATGTAGAGACAAGCTCGTGTTACTCTGAAGAACCTGAAGACGTATCGACATCAACGCACACATCATCCTTTTGTTCGAGGTTAGTAATATAGACTTGACTTTTTCCCATTCTTATCTAATCTTCTTTCAAGTCGTTTAGATTGAAAATATAACATACGAAGTATTAGAGCATTGCTCGGTTGAACCCACAAGTTTTGGTATCTCAAGCTTGTTGTCAATGTTAGGTGATCAAAACTATATCTTGATTTTTAATCTACTAAGTCAAGTCTCGGATTAGGTTAGAATTTGTAGTTGAGTATCAGACATCACCCTTGAAGATTGAAGATCGACGAAGACATTTGGAAAACTTATGTATTAGGTATATGAAGACTGAACCGTTCTATTTTATTCACTAT
The DNA here is from genome assembly GCA_023531105.1 of Papaver atlanticum. Taxonomy (NCBI): domain Eukaryota; kingdom Viridiplantae; phylum Streptophyta; class Magnoliopsida; order Ranunculales; family Papaveraceae; genus Papaver; species Papaver atlanticum. Next base: position 278,847 of record JAJJMB010007708.1, read on the forward strand.
CTCACCATTCTATCTATTGAAACTATGTCGTATAACTTCTAGTAGATTTACAAAGAAGAAGTTTCGAGTCAAGCTTGTCTTATGATAAATCTCGAAATATGATTCTAAGCAAAGATCATAGGAGAAAAATATTTCAAACATCATAAGAGAAAAATAATGAATTTACTGATATTTCTACTCAGGGTAGGTCAACAAACCATAGATATATGAGTTTTACAAATAAAGGAAGGTTGGCTAACCAGTTCGCAAACCGCAAGTTCAGTTGGGTACAGTTCATGAACCCGGTTGGCAAACCATGGTGAACTGAATTTCAAAGTTGGTATAATAGGATAGCAGTTGGCGAGCCAGGTTCATGAACCTTTGTCAACTGAGTTTGGTAGTCTTGTAGGGTTGGCGAACCCGGTTCACGGACTGTTGTGCCCTGACTCGTGAACAAGCCATGCGGTTGGCAAACCGTCATACCAACTTTCCTAGTTTATATTTTTGTATATGCTCAAAGACTTATTTTCATAATATGTTTACCATTACTAAAACTCTCTTAAAAACTTATAAGACTTCATTGATCACTTAAACACTGTGTGTGCATTAAACTCTTAAGTGTTTGAATGAATATTAAATTGCTTTAGTTCTTTTGCTAACTTGCCAAACTGAACGGTCATTATACACGGTTCTGTAACCGGACCTAAGTATATATTCTTCTGTTGTATTTTTCAAGAATAGAGTTCGCTTGATTCTCAAGTTATCTTAGCATGAATTCTAAGCAACCCCTGGTCTTAGAAAAACTATAAATAGAGATGCTCTTTCAACTGGGAAAATCAATCCCTGATACTGATGTAGTTTTTATAGTGATAAGAAAAGTGGTTCGTTTAGGACTTGTGAAAGTTGATTTTAGATTTAACTACTAATGCTAAAACAAAGAAAACTCAATTAAAATTTGATTTCAAGATTGTAGAGAAACTGAGACAAGGGATTCTACCATTAACCAATTTTTAGTGATTCCATCCAAGTAATAATTATGCAACTCAAGACATTCAAGTTGATTCTTAAATATTGCCTAGACAAGTAGATTTTTAAAAGAATAGTTGTTAATCGCAAGTATGGGACATCAAAAACCCTAGGCTAAGCATGTACCATCAAGAGAGAACACAACTATTTAATCAAAATCATAAAATCAATTTTTTGTTCAATGCAAAAATCATAAAAGAATTGCAATAATTAAAATAAATAGAAATTACCACATAATAATTGGAAAAATGGCTTCCTTCATCGCCTCAACAATGGGGTTTAGCTCCTCATGCTCAAAACACACTCAAAATAATAATTCATAGCTCAAAAGGTGTTTTTATTGAAGTGGATGAACTGTAGTTACAGAAAGCCTTTTGCAAGGAAAATAATAGTCGCTGAAAGTCTTAAGCAAGTACAGACAGAAACGATAAAAGGATTCTGTAGTTGAATATACGACTGCTTCTGCGACAAATTCTGTAAGTCTAATGTTCTTCGTGTTCTTGATGATGCAGCAGCAGAAGAGAATCCTGCAACTCGACTTTCCTGGCTCTCTTTTTCTCTAAACTTCCCCCCCACCTCTGTAAGCCTTTTGCCTATCTGAACTAGCCTAACCTTTTCTAAACAACGATGAGGACATTGGATTGATAAATCATTGAACCTTTCAAAATACCTACACAACGATTCTCCCTCTTGCTGGGCAAATGTGTAGATTTGCGTCCTAGTATAGGATGTTTTGTGCCTAGAGAAAAACTTATTGAAAAAGGCAGATGTAAGTTGTTCATATGGTTCAATTGACTCGGAAGTCAAACTATATAGCCAAGATTTGGCTTTATCTCTGAGGGAAAAAGGGAATAACCTAAGTTTCAAAGCATCATCATCTAAGCCTCTAATTCTTAGGGTACTACAAATTTCCTCAAAATCCCTAACATGGAAATAAGGGTTTCATTTTCTTTCCCTAAAAAGACTGGGAGCATCTGTATGGTCCCAGGTTTCAGTTCATAGGTTGCCTCCGTTTCAGCTAACTTATACACGAGGGACGAGTAGTCCTAGTAGGATTCAACAAAGCTTTCAAAGTTGCAATTTCTGGCACTATCGTAGTATTAGTGGTACTTTTCTCACTAAGAGGACGTTCAAAGTTGAATTTTCCAAAATTAGGACTCTCTATATTAAGGTAGTCGAGATTCTTATTTTCTAAAATAGAACTATTAGGTTTTTCTCTAATGAACCTACCTAGAGCGTTTCTTTTACGTTCAGGTATACACAAAAACTCAGCAAAAATCTGTGCACATGCAAATGCTGGGCTCGCTAATTTAGATAAGCTTGGGTTACCTACAACAAAATATACATACAGTCAAAGACTGGTCAAAGGTACGAGGCTGAGGATTGTGGACTTTCAGCTGGTAACTCCCATAAGGACCAAGGCACGGGTTCAGCTTACTAATACATGAGTTTTCCTAAACTCGGTGATCTGACGAGGGATGCAATTGGTGTGTGCAAGTGTGTTTTTTTTTATAACAAATAAAATACTAACAAAAAGAAAATTACAAGTTCAAAATAAGAAATAAAGAAACTAACTAAAATAAAAGTCCAAAAATAATATCTTCGGTTTTCTCCTTTTTTTGGAAAGTTCGACTTTCCACTTTTAGATTCGAGTCAACCTTGCACAACAAAAACAAAAATACCAAAGACGTAAAGTAGAAAAAAATAATATAAAAAATAATAAAAATAAAAATACAAAGCCTAAAAATTAAATAAACCTAAAACCTAAACCTAAATACAAGTCCGCGTTGGCGCCGCCAAAAATTGATGTAGGTTTTACAGTGATAAGAAAAGTGGTTCGTTTAAGACTTGTGAAAGTTGATTTTAGATTTAACTCCTAAAGCTAAAACAAAGAAAACTCAATTAAAATTTGATTTCAAGATTGTAGAGAAACTGAGACAAGGGATTCCACCATTAACCAATTTTTAGTGATTCAATCCAAGTAATAATTATGCAACTGAAGACATTCAATTTGATTCTTAAATATTGCCTAGACAAGTAGATTTTCAAAAGAATAGTTGTTAATCGCAAGTATGAGACATCAAAAACCCTAGGTGATGAATTTTATATAGTGGTAAGAATGAGGTTCGTAAGACTTGTGAAAGCAATTGAATTTAGACTTATTTAAACTAAAAGTAGAGAAAATTTAAATCCAAATTTATTTTTTTATTTTTTTTAGAGTGAAAATAACCAAGACACTAGATTCCACTATTACACATGAATAAATGATGATAAAAATTCCAAAACTCTAATTATTTTTTTAAAATCTCTTTTTCTTAATTCACAAATTATCAAGCATATTCTCAAACATTAATTGTATCCCTTAAGCATAGATTATCTAACCAAAGTATAACCTATCTAATTGAATCACAACTAATTAGGAAAAATTATGCAAACGATTAAAATTCTACAAAGTAGTGATTGAGTGAATTATAAAATACAAATTAGAGAAAAATAGAATAGTTACCAATTATTCATGCATAAATAGCTTCCTCCGTGCCTTGATTACGCGAGAATTAGCTCATCATTATCATGGAAACATGCTCAAAATTCATCTTTATTAATGCTCAAAAATGGTTCACAAATGATGAAATGGGAGAAAAATGAATAAAACCGGGTTTTGTAACACTTATATTTGTTACAAAATCAATTGTTACAGAAAACGATAAAGAAATACCGTCGCTGGAACTGTTGAAGAACGATGGTCTTTAAGGGTCTTATGTTCTTCGTACCTTCTTCACCAGCAGAAAAATGGTTTTTTCCTGTAACTTTTTTTCTCGATTTTTTATACTCTAAACGTCTCCCTATTCTCCCCCTAAACTCTCTATCCCTTCTTTGAGTCTCCTAAAGCCTTTATATAGTCACAGGATCAAGAATAATATCGTAATAACCCAAAAATCTTCTCGATATCCAACCATTAACTCATGAATATTTTCTTTTATGTTTTAGGTTCTTACGCATCTTTTCGACGTATACACGCTCCAGAACTTCCTTGTTTGACTCCTCCACACTTCTGCAGCAACCAAACTCCATCACAACTCAATCCATGCACGTTCAAACACGTTGTATTCCGAGGTTGAATATTTTCTTCCCGACGAAAATTCAGCCCAACTGAACACATTAGAACACTCATACCACCATTGTTTGGGCATATCACGTTCATCCCAATCAAAATCAATGATTGAATCTCACTAAAACTCCTTCAAAAATCCAACAGAAAATTCTGCAGAAAAATGATTTTTTTTCCCGCCAAAATTATTTTTCAAACGATGAAGGTGAAGTGCCCTGAATCCAAAACGCGGGTGCCTTTAACAGCTCGGCTGCCTTGGGGGCGCCCTTATCCATTTTTAGGGTGCCTTTAGTAATTTTGGTGGGTGCCTTTAACACTTTTTCTGGGGTGTTTTCAACATTTTTTCGGGGTTCCTCCGGTGTATTTCTGGGGTGCTTCCGGTGCATTTCTGGGGTGCCTTTAGTACTCTATCCTGGGGTGTAAAACACCACTTTACGAGCCAATTTCGTCGCAAGAGCTTATTTCTCTAAAAATACCTACAAAGACATAAAACACCATAATAAGTACAAAAATGGGTACTAATAATATATACAATATAGATGAAAATAGACACATAAATGCGTCTATCAAATTCCCCCAAACTTATTATTTGCTAGTCCCGAGCAAATTTAATCTACAAAATAAAATCCTAACTCACTGTCGCAGGCATCGCGATTGCACTTAGCATGTGCAACAAGCCTTTGAACCCCTAGGTGGCCCTAGTGGCCGAGTTATAGTCTCGGGAGGGTTTACCAGAGGTGTACCCACAAAACCTTTACTCCAGACCCTAGCTATCTACGCAGAACCTTGAAATGGCACTAAAGAACCTCCTTGGTTGGCATACTTATTGATTATGGGAGGAAGTACCCTGATGCGAAATTCCAATTGTTGTACACGAGTTTGCACTAAAATTCGTATATAAGTGACAGAGCTCTACTCAGATAGTTTCACTATGGACATCAATATCCAGAGTCAACAAATCACATGGAAAGATTAAGAGATGGATATAGAAAAACATAGATGGTTTTGATGTTGACTAGGTGAACGGTGTTTTCTCATATCTGTCTGAAGGCCTCCGCCAAGATGAACCTATCCTAATGGACTGAGATACCGGTCTGACTAATATGAACACAACTGGCATATACAAGGGGACCAGTGGTCAATAACCCTAATTCTAGATCAACTCGTCTTGCATATACAAGGGAACCAGCGGTCGATTTATTGAACACACATTTATTATTTATTTATTTAGAACTAACAACATGATTAGATCTTGTGGATCCAAGCGCATGCTTTCTTGTCAGCAGATTACATGGTAATTCCCGTGGATCCTGCATTCCACGCTTGTTTAGGCGACGGAGACAGGGAGAACACACACATATTGCTATCCAAGTGTTAAAATTTATTCCTATTGGTCTATTGGTCTGGTCTTTTTTTTTTTTGCTATCTCAATCACTCTATTTCACCCTAGCATTGGTAACAACTTGAATCGTGAGCCCCACCTAATCACTTAGAGAAACATATTTTAAAAAGAAAATAAAAACAGAAGTGAAAAGGACTCAACGAGATATGGCAAAACTATCATGTTATTTCTAACACCTGAGCTCTGTGCTTTTACGAATAGACTCTTATAGATGTTTCCATCTACTCAGATTGGTTCCTCAACTCCTAAAACCAAAATGCTTCCATCCACTTAGATTGGTTAGTGCCATCCTTAATAGGCATAAATTTCTAGGCTCTGGAGTTTATTGTTACTAAAAAGTTTTTCCCATACCCCCAAACTTAAATCTAACATTGTCCTCAATGTTTCTAATGAAAGAGCAGTACCAAAAATAACACAAAGAGAAGTTGGAAAGATAGTACCTGGGTGAAGAGAGAAATCAAAAACTAATATACAACATACAATGACCCCGATGGTCAATCAAGGGTAAGCAGGGTCCTCCAGAGGGACCTCCTCAACATCAACTGTAGGAAAGGGCTCTAAAAAGGGTTTCAATCTCTGACCGTTAACCTTCGAAGAACCATCCGGTGTCTCGATCTCAACAGCTCCATGAGGAAAAACAGTACGGACCACAAAAGGACCGGTCCACCGAGAGCGCAACTTCCCGGGAAATAGATGCAAACGAGTGTCATACAGAAGAACTTTTTGACCTAGAGAAAATGACTTCCGTAAAATATTCTTATCATGCACAAGTTTCATTTTGTTCTTATACTCCTTAGCACTATCGTATGCATCTCAACGAATCTCGTCCAACTCATCGAGCTGGAGCTTTCTGTGAGCTCCTGCCTTGTCAAGTGAAAAGTTTAGCTGCTTAATAGCCCAATAGGCTTTATGCTCTAACTCAACAGGCAGGTGACATGCCTTGCAAAATACTAAACGATAGGGTGACATTCCAATGGGTGTCTTAAACGCAGTACGGTAAACCCATAAGGCATCAGTAAGACTCAATGACCAGTCTTTCCTATTGGGATTATCTGTTTTCTCTAAAATACGCTTAATTTCCCTATTGGAGACCTCTACCTGACCACTAGTCTGTGGGTGATATGGGGTAGCTACTTTGTGGGTAATACCATACTGTTTCATTAAAAGAGCAAATGGTCTATTACAAAAGTGTGAACCTCCATCACTAATTATAGCTCGTGGCGTACCAAAACGTGTAAGTATATTTTCTTTCAAAAACTGGACTACGACCCTATGGTCATTGGTTTTACACGCAACCGCCTCAATCCACTTAGAGACATAGTCTACAGCGACAAGGATGTATAAGTTACCAAAAGAATTAGGAAACGGACCCATAAAGTCAATACCCCACACATCAAAGACCTCAACAACTAAGATAGGGTTCAAGGGCATCATGTTCCTACGGGAAATGGTTCCTAATTTCTGGCAACGTTCACAAGTAATACAGTAACTGTGGGAATCTTTAAACAACGAAGGCCAATAGAATCCACACTGCAATATCTTAGCAGTAGTCTTCTTAGCACTAAAATGACCCCCACAAGCATGATCATGACAAAAGGAAATAATACTTGACTGATCAATTTCATGTATACATCTCCTAATAATCTGGTCTGGACAATACTTAAACCAATAAGGATCATCCTAAAAGAAGTGCTTAACCTCAGCTAAAAATCTAGAACGATCTTGTTTACCCCAATGCTGGGGAATTCGACCAGTAACAAGATAGTTCACTATATTCGCATACCAAGGTAATTGGGTAACAGAGAACAGTTGTTCATCAGGAAAACTGTCTCTAACAGGAGGAGAATCATCAGGGGTATCCACAACAAGCCTAGACAAGTGGTCTGCTACTACATTTTCTGCACCTTTTTTGTCTCTAATGTCTAAGGAAAATTCCTGTAATAAAAGGATCCATCTAATCAATCTAGGTTTTGTATCCTTCTTGGAAAGAAGATACTTCAAAGAAGCATGATCAGTGAAGATTATAACCTTAGAACCTAAGAGATAGGATCTAAACTTGTCTAAGGCGAACACAATGGCTAACAGTTCCTTCTCCGTAGTAGTATAGTTCAACTAGGCATCATTCAGAGTTTTGCTAGCATAGTAAATCACATGGAGTAATTTGTTTTCTCGCTGACCTAGCACAACACCAATAGCAAAATATGAAGCATCACACATGATCTCAAAGGGTAGGTTCCAGTTGGGTGCCTGGACTATGGGGGCGGTAGTGAGTAAAGTCTGAAGCTTCTCAAAAGCCTCTAAACAAGCATCATCAAAAACAAACTTAACATCTTTTGCAAGCAAATTGCAAAGAGGTCTAGAAATTAAGCTAAAATCCTTAATGAATCGACGATAAAAACCTGCATGCCCTAAGAATGACCTAATATCTCTTACGGTTTTTGGGACCTGTAAAGTCTTAATAAGGTCAACTTTGGCTTTATCTACCTCTATACCCTTAGATGATACGATATGCCCTAAAACAATTCCTGAACGGACCATGAAATTACATTTCTCCCAATTAAGCACTAAATTCTTCTCCTTACACCTAGTCAAAACTAATGACAGATGATGCAAGCACTCATCAAAAGACGAACCAAATACTGAAAAATCATCCATAAAGACCTCTAAGAACCGTTCTACCATGTCAGAAAATATGCTCATCATACAACGCTGAAAAGTTGCAGGGGCATTACAAAGCCCGAAAGGCATGCGTCTATACGCGAAGGTACCAAAGGGACAGGTAAAAGTAGTTTTTTCTTGGTCTTCAGGGGCAATAACGATCTGATTATATCCGGAGTAGCCATCTAAGAAGCAGTAGTGACTATGTCCAGCTAATCTCTCTAGCATTTGGTCGATGAAAGGAAGGGGAAAGTGGTCCTTCCTAGTGACCTTGTTCAATTTCCTATAGTCAATACAAACACGCCAACCCGTGGTCACTCG
>JAJJMB010007708.1:287351-368974 GCA_023531105.1 Papaver atlanticum
AGGTCCAACTTAGGAGGCTCTCCTAACGAAGAAACTAGAGTAGACTCAGAAACTGGTAGTGGTTCGAACTTAGGTTTCCAAACATTACTAGTGTCCAACAAAGGGGTTGAATCTAACAAAGCATTCACCTCATTAATCACATTATCATCATCAAAATCAATCCCAAAGTGGGCTAGGCATTTCTCTAGTGGATCTTCTAACAAGGTGTTTGGTAATGACTCCTCGACTAATGTTCCTATCATGTTGACCTCTTCTATGCTCGAGTCATCTAGTTCAGAGGGTAGCTTTTCTTCCCTATGTTGGCTTCTTTTCGCGTATTCCAGATGCCCAAACCATCCTCATTGGATGTAATAGAATCCTGGTAGATTTTATCCTCTTCCTGATGCATGTAATTTCCATAAATTCCCAAAATAAACCCGAGTATCTTTCACTGCCATGTTTGTCACCGGAGATTTAATCTCCTTTATTTTCTTCACTTACACGGACACTCCAGCTTTTGAAAGTCTTCTAAAGATAGAATACGATATACTCCCTCCGTCCCAAATTAGATGACCTAGTTAGTTTTAAATTTTGTCCCAAAATAGATGACGTATATCATCAAGCAATGGAATATTTCTAGAATTACCCTTTTAATTGATTATAAGTAGTATAAGAAATATGTAAAATTTGATAGTCATGTTTATATTCGTTATGTAGGTATTTTAAAATGCTTTCCAATGATATAAAGTTTACAAATATCCGTGGTACGGTATGAGAGATAAATTATTTATAAATTTTACTAGTATTTACCCAAAAGGGTATAATTGTATAAAATACTTACAAATTCTCCTCTCTCCACTTTGCCTTAAGAATTGTGTAAACTACAACTAGGTCATCTAATTTGGGACGGAGGGAGTAACAGAGGAAATACTTCCCCCATTCCCCACGGAGCTTCCTTGTTTATCTCATAACCAAAGCCGTAAGTTATCTTTTTTTTTTTTATCGAAACAAGATACGGAAATAGGCGATTTTCTTCAATCCAAAACTCTTACCAACCATATTATAGCGTAACAGGGTAATTCCCATCCAATCCCGCCAAAAATTCGCACTAAAATTCTTCCAAATCGAATCAGAAACACTACGCAGAAAACATGGTTAGTTTCCCGCCAAAACCATTTTGAACGTGTGGAAGAAGAGGGTGCCCATATCCATACCAGGGGTGCGAATAGCAGGTGGCCTCCCCTCAGCAGTGGGTGCCCCTTAGTAATTTGTGGGGTGTCAATAACAAAACTCATGGGTGCCTTTATAACTTTCTTGGGGTGCCTTTAACACTTTTCAGTGTGCCTTTAGTAATTTTCTCTCGGGAGTACAAACACCACTCTTCGAGACAATTTCTCCGCGAAAGTCTATTTCTCCAAAAACACCTACAAAAACATAAAATAATCAAATAAATACAAATCGAGCACTAATAATACACATAATTGAGAACAAAATAGACACATAAATGCGTCTATCAGACACTTTGTGTCCTAGTTGATTATAGAGCCGTCCTCTATTGACCTAGGTTTCCTCTGAGAAATATAATTAGGTCTACAACTTGAAGACTTTTCTTTGGGGATTCGTGAAGCCAGGTCTGACTATCTTTACCTTTATAATTCGTATATCCTGATCTTTCTTTTCTGTTATCGAGGTTTTCGTAATATCATTCATGCAAGATAGATGGTAATGGCAAAGTTCTCTTCGTCTTATACTTTGTGATTCCTCAAGATAGATATCTGAAAACTGATTTTAATTGATCTTTTGAAGATTGTTCTTGAGAGGTGGTTAAGAATCTAGGATGCTCTTTGGGAGTCATAAGTTCCGGATTTGTGAGGTTTGCTAGATTTATCACTTGCAAACATATTTCCTCACCTTGATCTTTGATCTAAACCGAAATCAAATAGGTTTCTCTATTAGAGGAAGATTGGTATCAAAAGTCTTCACTTCGGCTGAAGAAACTCTTAGGATGTAAAGGACGTCATTTAAGGAAATCAAGTGCGTAGAGCCTTGCGAGGTTCAAGAGACGTAAGGATCTCGATTGTAACTGAAACGCTTGGAGGGTGAGTTCGATCTCAACTACATTCCAGTCTAAAGTCTAGTAGTAGGCTAGTGTCTATACCGACTTAACACAGTGTAGTGTTCAAATCTGGACGAGAACCTGGGGTTTTTCCGCTATTGTGGTTTCCTCGTTAACAAAATTCTTGTGTATGTGCTTTTTACTTTTTCCGCATTTTTTTACTGTTAAAAGTACTGCATTAGTTCATACTCCTATCAAAGACGAAAAAGTTGGGTGTATTTGGTATCCCCTGCATTTTCAATTGGTATATCAAAGCAGGTTCGTGTACAAACAATGTTACAACCGACATGAAGATCTCTTGCTTTGATAGGCACAGTCACTTAACGGATCCCGAGCGTGTTCTAGAAACCATCTATGTTGATCTGAATATTGATTTGGTTAAAGTCATTGATAATCTTTGTCAGGAGAAACACGATTGATAAGGAAAATTGATGGACTACATTATGAACTATACATGAAGAACTCTGATCTTTAAGAAGGATCCGAAAGAGAAGAGGCTCTTCAAAAGAAGTTGTATTCAAATCCGTCTCAACGAGGAGTATATTGCCAATCTAGATAAATCAAAGGCTACATTAATAAAAACCCTTAGGGATTTGAAATCTGAAATGAAACATCTAGCTCTTTGAAGAATCCATGGCACGATTCTCTTGATTCTTGTTTAAAGAACTATCGTCCATCAGGTGATAAATGAGGTCTCGGCTTTGTTAAACCTAATGTGACTCATATGTCATCGAAAGGACCTAATGATGTTTACACCACTTTTGTAGGCTCATATATGTTCTATGGTTCATTCAATCATTATCAACATACTTGTAATCTCTTTAGACAAAAGTTAAAAGCTGTCAATGTTTTGCATAAAAAAGCTAAAAAACTTATGTTCAACATTGAAATACTTACAAAAGGCGTGAGAAGATATCCTAATACAAGGAAAAGTAATGTCAGTCTATGAGATTAACCTTAAGTCAACCTCACCCTTTCAATGGTTTCTTGACAATGGGTGTAGCTGGCATATGACAGGTGACCTTTCATGGTTCGTTGATACGAATGATTTTAAGGGAGGACCTGTAATATTTGGAGATGTGAGTTGTTTCTATATTAGTAAAAAGGGGACGAAAGCTTCCAGGAGTGCCTGAGATCTATGTTGTTGTTTAGTCAAAACTATGTCTGATAATCTTTTTTGTGTTAGTCAATTTTGACAAAGTCCATAAAGTCATCTTCAATGCAAAAGGATGTGACATTGTATATAAGTTTGGAAAAGTAATTTTTCATGGCATTCGTGGCAAAAATAATTGTTATCTTCTTGATATTCAGTTTAATCTTTGTTGTAACTTGACTAAGATGGAATCTACTCAAGTTTGGCATGAGCATTTTAGTCGCATCAATTATCGCCTCCTTGGCAATATCATTAACAAAGAACTTGTTAGAGGTGTACCCAAAATCAGTGCAAAGGTAGATGGTGTTTGTGGTGCTTGTCAGAAAGGTAAACTAGCAAGAGTTCCACATAAGTCATCACAAGACAATACCAAAGCTCCTCTTGATTTAATTCATATGGATTTGTTTGGTCATATCCAAAAAATTACTGTTGGAGGGAAGAAATATGCCTTGGTAATGGTCGATGATTACACCAGAGTTACTTGGATGACGTTCTTGGCTCATAAGAATGATACCTTGAGTGAATTCGAGATTACTGTAAATAGAATTCAGAATGAACAAGGTCGTAGACTAAAGAAAATTAGGAGCGATTGTGGAACAAAATTTAAAGATATTAAGGTATTTGAGTTCTGTGACACACTGTGAATTATTCAACAATACTCTCCACCAATAACTCCACAAGCTAATGGGGTTGCAGAAAGGAAGAACACAAATATCCAAGAAATGGCTCGGGAAATGCTTCACAACAAAAAGTTACCTCTTAAGTTTTGGGGAGAAGCTGTCTTTACGACATGCTATTTGATCAACCGTGTTTACCTACGGCCACGAACCCAAATACTCTGTATGAGTTATGGTATAGTAAAAACCAAACTTGAGTTATCTCCATATGTTTGGCAGTAAGTGCTACATTCTGAAAGATCAGAAAAAAAGGGAAATTCGATTCCAAAAGTGATGAAGGAATTTTTATCGATTATGCATCGGATAGTCGTGGTTTTCGAGTATACAATCTCAAAACCAATTCATGATGGATTCGAATGTTATTATTGATGATTTGAGCAGTTTTCATCATGATAACTCTCCTGCTGAGTTACCTCATATGGAGATAACTGAGGCTGCCAAGAAAGCACCTACATCGGAAAAAGTGGTTCCTACTGTTTCTCATCGTGATTGCTCTAGTGACGAGGAGAAAATTCCCGACAAGGGTGTCCCTGATGAACGAACCCCTGCTCAAAATTTATGGGCTCGTAGGGATCATGATACCAAGTGGAAAAGACTTAATTACTAAGACAAGAGGTCAGCTTCAAAAGTTATGCAACTATGCATGCTACCTGTCTCAAGCTGCGCCTATAAATATTGATGAAGCTCTTAGTGGTCCTGCTTGGATTAGTGCTATGCACGATGAGCTTAATCAATTCAATCGACAAGAAGTTTCGGATCTTGTTCCTTGTCCATCCAATGTAAATATTTTCGGTACCAAATGGATATTTAAGAAAAAGTCAGATGAATTTGGAACGGTGGTTTGAAATAAAGCAAGACTTGTCACTCAAGGTTATTCACAGATTGAAGGAATAGATTTTGACGAAACCTTTGCTTCTGTTGCATGATGAGTCCATACGTTTGCTATTAGCCCATGCTTGTTTTTTCAAGATTAAGCTATATCAAATAGATGTAAAATCTGTATTATTAAATGGGTGCTTAAAGGAAGAAGTCTATGTTGATCAACCTAAAGGATTTTAATGTCCAAAAAAATCCTGATTATATCTTTAAGCTCAAAAAGACACTATAAGGATTAAAACAAGCTCCACGAGCATGGTATGAAAAGCTTACAACTTCTCTTCTTATGAAAGGTTTTACTAGAGGAGGAACTGAATAAATGCTTTTTATCAAATGGAGTGGAAAGGATGTGTTAATAGCTTAGATCTATTTAGATGATATCATATATGGATCAACATCCATGAAACTTTCTGAAGAATTCCAAACCTCTCTGGGAAAGGAATTTAAAATGAGCAATGCTGGTGAATTAAAGTATTTCTCAAGATTACAAATTCAACAACATAAGGATGGAATTAATATTTCTTAAGAGAAATATGCAAAGGAACTTGTTAGAAAGTTTGGTCTAGAACATTCCACCCCAAAGCTCACTCCCATGGATACTACTGGAAAATTACAGCGAGATGAAAATGGTGTAAAAATAGACCAAAACTCTATATATCCATTATTGGTAGTCTGTTATATCTGTGTTGAAAAAGTGGGGGTCTAACAACCACACCCAATATTTCGTTCGGCAGTATGTATGGACTAACTCCAATATAATTCCAAGAGAATCAACTAGACAGTTAGACTCAATCAAGGAAAGATATCCAAGAGTTATATCTCTTTCTCAAATCAATTAGCAAATCAACAGGATGAAATCCGTGAACTGATTGGTATGAGAATAACTTGAACGGTACCAAAGACCAATGTTCAAGTGTCAATCAATTTATATCAACAACCAAAGGTTGGATTTACCAATTGATTGAACTACGCACAACCTGTGATATTTCAATTATATAAAAATATAATGCGGAAAATAAATAACACAAACACCAGAAGTTTTGTTAACGAGGAAACCGTAAATGCAGAAAACCCCCTGGACCTAGTCCAGTTTTGAACACCACATTGTATTAAGCCGCTATAGACATTATCCTACTACAAGTTAACTTCAGACTGGAATGTAGTTGAGTCCTAACCAAGTCTCACACTGATTAAGGTACAGTCACATTCCTTACGTCTCTGAATCCCAGCAGGACTCTACGCACTTGATATCTCACCCACAACTAAGAGTTACTACGACCCAAAGTCGAAGACCTATAAACAAAACTGTCTCCCACAGATAAGTCTATTCTGATAGATAAATCTGTCTCCCACAGAAGTACCTATGAAGTTTTTGTTCCGTATTTTGATAAATTAAGGTGAACAGGAACCAATTGATAATCCGGTCTTATATTCCCGAAGAACAACCTAGAGATATCAATCATCTCACAATAACTTAACTATATGGTAGTAGAAGAAGTTATTGTGGAATCACAAAGAATGAGACGAAGAGCTTTATGATTACTTTTTCTATATTACATATTAGAGATAAATCTCGAGCAAATCTTAGAGAAGATAGTACTCAATACGATAGAACAAGTAAGATCAGAACACGTAACTACAGAGAAAATAGTTGGGCATGGCTTTACGAATCCCAAATGAAGTCTTCAAGTCGTTAACCTATAATGGTTTTGGAAAAACCTAGGTTAAAGGAGAATCGACTCTAGTCGCAACTAGGACACAAGAAAGTGTTGGGATTAGGTTTTCCAGTTGCTAAAGTTCTTCCTTATATAGTCTTTATAATCAGGGTTGCTTACAATCAAAGCTAGGTTATCTTAGAAACAAAGCATTCAATATTCATCGTTAGATGAAAACCTGATTTAAGATTCAAGCTAAGTTTTCTTAAAACAAAAGAAATATCCCTCCACCATTAGATGGTCTTAGTTTGTTACACACAAATGAAACATACCTTCATTTAGATATGGGTAACCGTACCTAAACGTGTATATTGAGTTGGCTCAACGATAGTTAACCGAAGTTAGACATTGAACACTTTTGTATTAACCACATTCATCTAACACTTCTAGATCAAATATGATGATCAATCAAACATGAAAAATAATTAAATGAATCTAATTGTGTTACTCATAAAGTTGTTCAATTTTTTATATCTTATAGAAGTATACAAGAAACAATTGAAACAAAATCGAATTTGATTCATGATTGTACAAAGTACTTATACAAGAATAAATTCATGAACATTATGCTACGGTTTGCAAAGATTGCATTCCTTAATTTATAAATGTGTTAGAGCACTGCTCACTCGAACTCTCAAGCGTTGCTATCTCAAGCTTGTTTGTCAAGTTTAGTTGCCAAAACTATAAGTCTTGATTTCTAGTCTACTTATAGTTAAGTCTCGGACTAGGATAGAAAGTGTAGTTGATCTCTAGACTCCACGACATTCATCATGCAAAGATGAAGAACTACTCAAGGAATTGGTGGATCTTCATCGACTAAAAGGTATGTGGAGACTTGAACTTATCTATCACTCAAAAGTCTATCTACTCTATCTCCCATCCTAAGACAAAAGTCGTATTGCTATATAGACTTAGATTATACACATATGCTATTTCGATCCGAGTTTATCTCGCTTATCTATTTCTCGAAATATGTGTTGGTAAGCTTTCGCTTTAGCCAAGTTCATCTTTACAAGTGACGAAAGTCATGTTGGTTATTTCAATATCTTGAAAATTGCTTTGATGAATAATATTATGTGAGTAACCTCTATTTAACATCCTCTAAGAATGTTTCAATGATTGAAATGAGAGTTTAGAATATATAACCTTGAATGGATATAAACATTGTATGTGATCTCATACGTATGTAACTCCAAAATCCTTGAACCAAAGTATGCGTACTTTGCTGCTCAGGATAACCCTGAACTAAAGTCCGCGTACCCGTATGCGTACTGCCGGAAGTTCACGTCCCGTGAATTTCTGTTGGAGTTTGTGAACTGAAAGCAAACTTAAACCGGGTACTTAAGTATGCGTACCGGTATGCATACCTGAGTGGTTTATTTTCTAAAAATGGTTTATTCATGAACTTAAACTTATATAAACTAAGAAATGCATACTTGCAAACCGTGGCTATAAAGTTCATGAATCGATTCGAGTGAATCAAAATCGTTTTTGCTTCGATTGTGTCTTATATACTTCTATGAGATCTAAGCAATTGAATAACTCTCTAACTAGTTCTTTTGAGTCATTTGAACTAGTTATGGTGAAGATGAATAAGGTTGATATGAAAGTGCTCATATGGCTAACAATTTGGTTAACTACTGTTGAATCAACTAGGTGTACACGTTTAGGTACGGCTACACAAACCTAAATGGACGTGCATTTCATTTGTGTATAACAAGCTAAGTTCGATCTAACGGTTGAAAGATATTAGCTTGAATCTAATCAGGTTTTCATCTAACAGTGAATATTGAATGCTTTGTTACCAAGGTAACTTATATTACAAACCCTGATTTGGAGACTATATAAAGGAGAACTCTATCAACTGGGAAACCTAATCCCCACACCTCCTGTGTGATACTAGTTGTATAAGCTAGAGTCGATTCTCCTTTAACCTTAGGTTTCTACCCAGACCCTGTATGTTAACAACTTGAAGATTTCATTGGGATTGTGAAGTCAGGCCCAACTATTTTATCTGTAGTTGCGTGATCTTATCTTACTGTTTCTATGGTGATTGAGTGCAATCGTAAGATTGGCTTGAGATTAATTTCTCCGATAGGAAAGATAGAAAAGTAGTCACAAACATCTTCGGCTCATCGTTTGTGATTCCACAATATCTTGTTTCGCTAGTCGATTAATATTATTGTGAGGTGATTGATAATTCTAGGCTGTTCTTCGGAATATAAGTCCGGGTTATCGATTGGTTCCTGTTCACCTTGATTTATCAAAAGATGGAACAAAACTCATAGGTATTTCTGTGGGAGACAGATTTATCTATTCCTGTAGACCTTACTGTGTGATACAAATTTGTTTATTAAAGTCTTCAACTTTGAGTCGTAGCAACTCTTAGTTGTGGGTGAGATCAGCTAAGGGAATCAAGTGCGTAGTATCCTTCTGGGATCAGAGACGTAAGGAGCGCAACTGTAGCTTGGATCAGTGTGAGATTGATTGGGGTTCAACTACAGTCCAGACCGAAGTTAGTTTGTAGTAGGCTAGTATCTGTGTCGGCTTAATACAGTGTGTGTTCAATCTGGACTAGGTCCCGGGGTTTTTCTGCATTTGCGGTTTCCTCGTCAACAAAACTTATGGTGTCGGTGTTATTTCTTTTCCACATTATATTTTGTTATATAATTGAAATATCACAGGTTGTGCATTGAATCGATCAATTTATAAATCCAACCTTTGGTTGTTGATTGAAATTGACTGATACTTAAACATTGGTCTTTGGTACCGTTCAAGTTAATTTATCTTGTATTCAATTAGACTCGCAGATTTTTATTTGATTGAGTAAGTATTGAATCGAGATATTTAGATATAACTCCTTGATATACTTTTTATTAAGATTGAATCTGACTGTCTAGTTTATTCTCTTAGAAGTATATTGGAGTTAGTCCATACAAATTGCTAAGCGAATTATTGGGTGAGGTTGTTGTACCCCCACTTTTTCAATTGGTATCAGACCAGGCAAACACGTTTAAAGACCTTATAAGTCTGTGTTTGTAGCGATTTGACTATATGCTTCAATATGCTTCAATATCCTTAAAACCGCCTGTTCCTGCCTCTGTGTCTGAATCTTCCTTCAACTGGGAAAAGTGTCTAGATGAACAGTTGGATGATCTTTCAGATGAGAGTGATTCGGAAGAAGGAAAAACTATTGATGAGGAAGTCTCTCAATATATCAAGCTCTTTGACCATGCTTTGAAAGAAAAGAAGTCAACAACTTGCTTGAGGAAATACTTGGGACCTCTTTGTCAAGAAAATAGAAAGATGAGAAAACTCTTTAAGGGTTATGATTGTGGATATAAACTTTTACAATCTACCATTAAAGATCGAGAAGAAGATTTACGCTAAAAAAGGCCCGAATGTGATAATCTCCGTCGAAATCTCTTTGTGTTGAAAGAAAGACTTGCAGAATCTGAAGCAAAATATGACTCTCAATAAAAATGTTTTAATGACAGAGAACTCAGTCTCCTTGCCAGAAAAAAATCCTTGGAGAATGATCTCGCTGCTGCCCTTAATAAGGTAAATTCACTGGAAGAGAATCTTAAAAGATTCAATTTTAGCTCTACAAAATTATCTTCTTTGCTTGGAGCATGTAAAGAACATCGTGATACATGTGGTCTGGGCTATAAGGGAATAGACGCTCCAAGTACTGGTAAAATCAATTTTTTTCATGCTATTGACAACTCTTCATGTGAAAAAACTTCTCCAGCAGTTAACGATCTTAGGAACAAGGATTGTACTCCTTCAAATTTAATCGCATGAGAACAGTCAAGAACAATTCCTTTAACTTCTATTATTGCGGAAATAAAGGGCATCTTGAACGAAGATGTCGTTTTCGACTGAGGAATGAGAAACTTCACAACATTCTTGCATGTATGTTCAAAGAAGTAATTAAACCTATCTCTCATATTGCTTGAGTAAAAGGCAATGTCTGCAATCAAGAGAAATGCTGTGATGAGTCATTTCTAGATTATGATTTTAGGACAAAAAATGCCTATAATTGTAGAAGGAAAAATGTCAGGTGGACAACTGACTCTTTAAATTACTCTAAAAAGACAAAAAGGCATAGGAGAAAGAAAGAAAAGTCAAACTCCCTTTCTCTCTCTGAAAAGGACTGTGAACCCGAGTTGTCTGCTCCAGAATTTATTCATATCAATAATCGAGTTTCAGAGCTCAAGATTAGCATAAACAGACTCAAACGGAGCATCAAAAAGGCAAGGAAAACAGCAGGTCAAGGTATTCCTTGTTCCCCTCTGGTTAAATCTCTTTCAACTAATCCTAGTGATTTTTGTGAAAATCTTCATGAAGGAAAAAGAGAAGAAGTCAATATTCTTGATGAGCAAAATGCTCATGAAAATACAACATGACTACTCAATGTAGCATCCTTCATGTAATGTGGAAGGATGCTCGTAATTCTCAAGAAGCCTTTGTGACTTGAGAAAGTAGTTGTTGTTATATTTTTCTGCCTTTACAAAAACGATGATCATAAAACTGTTGAGCCTTGCTCCAGTACTTTTCATGATGTAATGTTTTTGATTGATTACTCTTGAGAATAATTCCTTGGTTGATTGCCTTGTTTTTCAACAATTCTCCTTGTTTCTTTGAACAAAGAATGTCACCTTTTGTTTAGAATGGATCCTTTAATTTTTCAAGACTTCGTCTAAATTTGGCTCCACCACTCTCTTGGTCAAGTACCAAGTTTGTAACCACCGTGCACATACACCTGACCCGTACGGAACATATACGAGTTTCCCTAGGGTTTCTTATGAAACACTCATATATATAAATGTATCATGCTCTTCTTGATACATACATGTTCCAGAATGTCAAAAGGGGGGGAGGGGGGCCGGGGGGGGCGGGGTCGGGGGTTCGCCTAATTCTTGTGTGCACAATGGATGGATGCAATAAGGAAGACAAATATGAGAATGGAAAGACTATCGAGTTTCACGAGAATCCTGTTTTCATAACCTGCTATCATGCTGTTGATCATAAAAACAAACTACCAGTTCAGATGTCATCACAACTGGTAGGAAATCTTCTTCGAGATTTTGAGGTCGTACGTGAACAACTTGGAATTGCAACAAGGAATCTTGATTTTATGAAAAATGAACTGAAGAAAGCAACTGATGAGCTGGTCCATGTTCAATCTCTGGTTGCTGACCGTGTTTAATGTTTTTCAAATCATGTTCTCTAAGAGTTGTGTATTTTGCCTAGGAAATCTACTTATGAAAATTTTATTCTTGTGTTTTTAAGAAGAATAACTAGAGTTTGGAATAGCCATTATTGTGATTACACATAGCTATGTCCAACGTTTTTCATCTTCAATGTTTTTAGATTTATTTATTTAAATTCTAAAGTTTGTTTGGAAGATGATTTTGCAGTATAAATCTTTATGGTTTTATATATTGTAATTTGTTATGGGATATGTGTGTTTGCGTCCGTGAACTATGATTGTCCCATACGTGGTCAAAAGTTAAGTCCTTCGTATGTCAATATACGTGGTCAAAAGTTAACTAGAGTTCGTACCTTTGTCAATTTTATTGACAAAAAGGGGGAGAATTAATGTGTAGTTCACACTACAAATACATATGGTTTTCGAATCATTATGTAAGGGGGAGTGGTTTTCATGTGAGATGAAGTATTTACTAAGGGGGAGTGATACATATCACCATAGTATTGTTGTCGAAGTTGTGATACAATTGAACTTTGATGCTGTGTAATAATACTATGATACTGTGTAACAATGATTGAGAGCTTTTGTTTTCTCATTGTTATGGCTACGGATCTTCAACAACGATGATGATGCATTGAATATCTTTGGAATCATTGGAGTACTTGGAAGTGACGAATATTTCGAGTAATAATTAAGAACCAAGGAGATCATGCATGTGGAAGAGAAGCTGCAAAGTTTATTTATTTTGTATTCCATATATATTGATAGTTTTGTCACTAAAATTGACAAAGGAGGAGATTATTAGAGCACTGCTCGGTCGAACTCGCAAGCGTTGCTATCTCAAGCTTGTTTGTCAAGTTTAGTTGCCAAAACTATAAGTCTTGATTTCTAGTGTACTTGTAGCTAAGTATCGGACAAGGATAAAAAGTGTAGTTGAGTTCTAGACTCCACGACGTTCATCATGCAAATATGAAGAACTACTCAAGGAACTGGTGGATCTTCATCGACTAAAAGGTATGTGGAAACTTGAACTTATTTATAACTCAAAAGTTTATCTACTCTATCTCCTATCTTGAGACAAAAGTCGTATTGCTATAGAGACTTCGATTATACACATTTGCTATTTCGAGCCGAGTTTATCTCGCTTATCTATTTCTCGAAATATGTGTTGGTAAGCTTTTGCTTTGGCCAAGTTCATCTTTACAAGTGACGAAAGTCATGTTGGTTATTTCAATGTCTTGAAAATTGCTTTGATGAAGAATAGTGTGTGAATAACCTCTATTTAACATCCTCTAAGAATGTTTCAATGTTTGAAATGAGAGTATAGAATATATAACCTTGAATGGATATAAACATTGTATGTGAACTCATACGTGTGTAAGTCCAAAATCCTTGAACCAAAGTGTTTTTGGGTAAAAATTGATTCTGCTGTTTTTGGTAAATTTGGGTGTGTTGATGAGAAACGAATTCAAACCCTAAACAAATGCACTGCACGTGAGTACTTTTAGATTTGAGAGATCAATCTGTAAGACTCTGGCCTAAACCAAGAAATGGCCGTTCCAGATTCAGTCACAAAGTGAAGGAGAAGAGTTGATCTTAGGGAGGGAAGCGAAGAAGGTGTTTGAGATCAGAATGTTGAATTATGAAGCTGTGGTTGTTATATGACTTGTATCAGAATGTGGAACTGGCTCGCAGAATGTAAGCTATCAGTTCTCGGTGTTTTCTGGGTACTTGTGTTGATCACACCTCTGTTTTTGAAATAGGTTGAAATCCTATTTATACAAGTCATGTTCGAGCACACCCTGATCTCGTAGGAAGTGGAGGTGATTAAGCAGTGGATAAGTGGGGTTGTGTAAAAGTGGTGATCACCACGTTTCCATTACAAGGGAAAACTGGTCACACTTTCACCACTACTCTCATTACTGTTAACCGTCCGTCCTTTCTTGACACTTTCTCGTAATGGATGCGTTGCACGCCGCACGCTGTAAACCGCCAGACCAATACCCCAGTGAGCATCCCCCAGTTTGTGACATGTTTGATGTCTCGAGTAAATGGGTCAAGTCGTGAGACTCGCCGCTAAAAGCAGCACATAGTGCTTTTAGGTCAAATAATAAAATTATTTGTGAAATCAATATTTACAAAACATTGCTTATAATCGATGTATATAAAGCATCGCTTTTAAACAAGCAGTTGAAAATAATCGATGTGCAGGAAACATCGTTGTTTTAGAGCTCGTTCAAATTAGTCGCGAATTGAACGTCTTAAAAAAGTAGCATGACCGGCCACCTTTGGGCGATCGTTTGAGAACCCTATGGGTGAGCTACCACTTGGTCGATCGCTCCCTGTGGAGGAGGGGTGGCCGGTGATCAATTTGTGGCAGTTGCGTAACGCCGCTAATTCAATTTAGGGTTTTATAAGCGCGCGATCACCCTACTTTGGGTAAGCGGTTCGACGTGCTTCTAGATCACTGCATGTAATTCGATCAGCTGGGGATAGAGATGCGCCGCCGACGATCATGTTGGCGCCTCTTTGATCGTCTGAAACACGATCTAAGCCGTCAAACTTGGCTGGCTAAGTTGGACGGATATGATAATTTTGAGACCGTTATGATATGTCTAGCTCGTTTGAGCTTTTCTTTCGCAGCGCGATCACCCTGTTTTTGGCTAGCGATCAGGGGTGTTGTGGGTGAATTAAAGGGATCCGATCGGCTGGGATGCTAGTGGGCCCACCACCGGTGGACATTATGGAGGTTGCCTAGTTCCGCTAGGAAGAGGCTAAGCTTGTTGAATTGTGTGACCAAATCGTGTGGCCGCGATTGCTTTTTAAGACTGACATGGACATTCTAGGTTTTCCTTAAGGAATTTAAGTGTGTCGATCGTGCTAACTTTTAATTAAAAAGCGCGTTGACACGAAAATCTCTTTATCAGAGAGTGGTGCAGCCTGTGCGAGTGTTTTCATGCAGATCTCAATACTGTCACTTCGGGAGATTCGTGTTACTCCGCTGCGAGTGAACATTAATCGTCATCTCATGCTAATATTGAGAGTTCAGCTGGGGAACATAGCAAAGGAAAATACTAGGCGGGCAATGCATTAGTGAATAATGCTGGTGGAAAATAAAATTCATAGAATATTTGGGATTGTTGCTATATGCACCATTATGAGTGAATTATATATATATGTATATATATACACACAAATATATTGAATTTCTCAATACATCTGTGAGCGAAGAGGTTTATGCACTCATCACTTTTTAAATGGCTTTTGTTCCTTTGCAGGATGACAGCGCATTAAGTACAGGGTTTCACAATTTTAGCCCAGAACTGAAAACCACCATCAAGATTAAGTCCCCTGCTTAGTACGTAATAGTGACATTATTGCGGGGTAAGCACTAGATGGTGAAAAATAAAGATAAAACTTATGAGGAAAAGTAGACAGATGTTACCGGGAGAGGTGGCTCGGCTTGTCCTTAGAACATGGCACGAGGCGTCCAAATGAGTGTTCCCCTAGCATGATGTCGGTTGGCCCCAGGTAGATCAGGCAGATGTTTGGTTGGTATCTCAAACTGCATTACAAGTCCCTTGTACATCTGAGCATCGTCTGAGAGCGTGTCCAAGTTTTCCTGGCTTCGGTTGGCATGGAGGAAAAATAGAGGCGCGATGAAGCATCTCAGCCAACAAGTGATAGGACTGAAAGGTTTGCTGCCTGGCTAAAGCACCGGAGGGTGGAGTATTAGCAGCTCTCGGGTGAACGTGAACTCTTGGATAAACATGAACACCCTATTCATGACGGCGTCATAATCCTCGACTCTGACGTGGACGAACCGGAATACCCTCAAAAGGTTGTTAAAGCAGTTTCTGAAAAAGGATGTCGGGGCAACTTCCGAAGAGTGTGTAGGAGGAGCGGCATCTGGAGAAGATGTTAAAGCGGGCTCCGAAGTGAACGTTGGTGCAGCTTTCAAGGAAGATGTTGAAGCAGTTCCCAAAGGGAACGTTGATGCAGCTTCCGAAGAGGATGTTTAAGAAGTACCCAAAGAGGATGTTGATGCAGCTTCCGAAGAGGATGTTGAAGCGGCTTCTGAAGAGGATGTTGAAGCGGCTTCTGGAGAGGGTTCTAGTGAAGGCGCCATTGACCCTGGCGTTGATGATACTTCTTTGATGTTTAGTAGTCTTTTGTTTCATGCGGCTGGAGCCAGGGCTTCATCAAATAATAATCCTTCATTCATGCTGCTTTCATGATTTTATGTTTCCAGTTGGATGAATGAATGAAATCTCCCGACTAAGAAATCCAAATTCTTAGAAAGATCTCGCAATATCTTGAAAGTTTAGATGTAGCGCTCTTAGGTAGCCCGTGTTCATGATATTCATTCCTAAAACGCGATTTTGCAATCTGATCTCTTCCCATTCTATTGAGGAGGCATGGCGAAGACAGCACACAAATAGTAATGGCTAGCAAGTCTGTGTGTTTCTTCTCATGGGAAGAGGTGCCTCTTCCACAATAATATTTCCACACATGTAACGCTAGTAACAGCAATTTAGAGTAGAAAAAAAAAAACAATTATGGCTCGACCAACCTTCTGTTTGATATTCCTCTTGCAGATTACACGCTTCTTGAAGATTTGTGGTGTGCCGGCTAGGTATGTAGAAGCATGGGAGCTTTGCCACGAATTTTTAGACCCAATAAGCCGCATATTGTGGGCTAAACGGATGAGAGAGGCCTTATCTTCAATTGACGACATGTGCAACGTGATTTTTGAAGAAGTAATTGCGAACTGGGAGTGTCACTGGGTACGTGCGCCACCTTCATATTCGTTGCTTCTCGGTCCGTGAAATGATTTTCAAAATCCGAAAATTGCATACTGAAGTGGACAAAACCTCCTCTAGGGATCACGTCAGTCAAAAGAGGTGGTGGTTGAGAAACCGTCTCAATGTTGAAGCAGGATGCTCTTCGGATACATAAGGTGCTTTCAAAGAAGAATCAGTTGCTCTTCGGATACGTAAGGTGCTTTCCAAGAAGAATCTGTTGCTGCTTGATGATTTCCCTTGAATATCTTGTTCTTTCTTTTTCCTTTACATATTCTCCTCTTAGGTATTTACTGAAAGATGTAAGGTGTTTCTTTCATGGTTTGATTTTTTTTTTTTTTTGGTTTTGAACTGATGGGTAATGGTTTTGTGAGGAAATGATGTTTCGATTGACTGATAAAAATAAAATCCTAATTATGAATGCAAGAAGTGCAATCATTTTGGAAGAATTACAAATATTACATGAAAAGGGGAAATGCTAAAAGAAATGCTAAAGGAAAAGGCGACGTGTCGTCTTAGGTATTGAAAGGTTTAAGCCACATGGCGTGTATTACTACGCCTTCTAGCTTGTCAGCATCGATAAGTTTGTAGTAGCCTCCCAAGATAATTTATACTACTAGGTAAGGCTCATCTTCTGGGGAATTTGGTGGAGCAGGTTGGGCAGCAACCCTTACTACTATATCTCCAACTTGAAATGGATTTGGGCGTTGCACCGTTACTTGATTCTTATATTCCCCATCTTTGACTGTGACAGCTTCTAAATTTTTAATAAAATATTCGAAAGGCCCAGCACCCCATTCACATCTCCTAGTGATGTCTGGGTTGACGATGAGGTCAAGTCCCCGGCCCTTGACGGAAGGAGGAGTGACTGATTGCAGAAAGGATTGTTCAATAATACTTACTTGGGTTCGGAATCTACGAATGTACATCGCCGGGCTCTCTCCAGGTAATTGGGTCACATTGGCAAGTTGTTGATACGGCAGCAAATAATCCCCAGGGTTGGATGGCTTGTTGGAAATCCTTTTGGGTATAGACACTGGTAAAGGACATACTCCCATCTTTGCTTTGTTGCCATGCACCCACGAGCGCCCCAGAACCATATCATAATTTGGGAATTCTTTGACAATATGAAATTTGGCGTGCGTTAGAGCATCTCCCACCTTGATTTCGAGAT
This sequence comes from Papaver atlanticum, assembly GCA_023531105.1. Classification (NCBI taxonomy): domain Eukaryota; kingdom Viridiplantae; phylum Streptophyta; class Magnoliopsida; order Ranunculales; family Papaveraceae; genus Papaver; species Papaver atlanticum. The sequence goes on from JAJJMB010007708.1 coordinate 305,059, forward strand.
TGATGTACCCATAAGCGCATTTAGACTCCCCTTCCGAGTTTTTGATCATGGTTGGATAGTGAACGGCTTCCTATTTTGGGATCTTTGCGGTTTTCAGAGTCTTGATGGTGACAACATTGAAGTCAGAGGCTGCGTCAATCAGCGTGCTGTCAAACTCGACACTCTTCAGGCGGGCAGTGGTCAGCGGTCTCCAGTTGCATTTTCCAACAACGTCTTCTAGAGAGATTGGGGCTTAGGAGTAGCTTCTCCGACTGAAAATAGCCGTTTGCCTGACACAATGAGATTGAGAGCTGCAAATATATCTTGACGCTTTGCCTTGGAGAAATAAAGAATTTCACATACACGCTCCATCATAGATTGCACGGTTTTGTGAGAAGAGTCCCCAGAATGTGCACAGCTTCTGACTGGGAGAGGGTCTCTGTGAACTCCCTCAGTGCCTAGTTGAAGTTCTCCCGCATCTATTTTTTTCTTGAAAATGCGCTGCAACTTGTTGCATTCATTGGTTGGATGATTGACGAACCTGTGGTAATGGCAATATTTGGGATTTGCCATTTCTTCCTCAGTTGGTAGACGCCTGATAGGAGGTAGTTTGATGGCATCATCTTGAATCCATACTTCCAGGAGTTCAATTACTTCCTCGATTGGGAACGGCAAGTTTGGAGAAGCATCTCTAGCTTCTTGTTGTTGCGTAGGCGCCTTAGTCGCGGCCTTCCGTGGTGGAGCTTCCTGATGCGCTGGTGCCGCACGTTTGGGTTGTTATTCCGCCGCTGGAGCTTTTCTCTTTCCTTCTTCACCCACTATACTTACAGAGGGTCCAGCATTGTGTTGTTTGTTGGTGAGACGTCTGCTTCCTCGAGTCTCACGTGCATCTTCATTTCTTGCGGGTCTGGTCCTCTCCAGCAATGCCGGTGCTGTTGTGGCCGAACGCTTAGCAGCTTCATGAAGTCTAGAAAAAGTTTGGAAATGCAGGTTCTCCAGTAAAGCGCGATAGACGGGTACCATTCCATTAATGCACAACTCCACCAATTGATGCTCATTTACATTTGGATCATGACAATCTAGCGCTTGAATCCTGAATCTCTTGACATAATCATTTGGATGTTCATTGTTTCGCTGAAACATCCTTCCCAAGTCTGATAAAGTGATTTGCTCAGACACAAAGAAATATTTCTTGTAGAAAGCGGTAACCATTTCACACCAATTGCCTATGCTGTTTGGTGCGATGTTGTTGTACCAGGTGTACGCCCTTCCAGTGAGTGATTCTGAGAATTCTTTCAGGCGGAGGACATGGTTGTATTCATGATCTCCTAGTGATTCCAAAAAACAAGAGATGTGTTCACGAGCGTTACCAGTACCGTCATAAAGGGAGAACTGGGGAGAAGAATATCCTCTTGGAAGGGGAACTCTTTGCACGTCAGGAGGATAAGGAGGTTGATGTTGATACATGTCCACCGGGTTTTATTTGCCTCGATTTTGGAGAAGTCGCTCCAGATCCTCACGTGTAATGAAATTGGCAACGGATCTTCAACAACGATGATGATGCATTGAATATCTTTGGAATCATTGGAGTACTTGGAAGTGACAAAAATTTCGAGTAATGTTGAAGAACCAAGGAAATCAAGCATGTGGAAGAGAAGATGCAAAGTTTATTTATTTTGTATTCCATATGTATTGATAGTTTTGTCACTAAAATTGACAAAGGGGGAGATTGTTAGAGAACTTCTCGGTCAAACTCGCAAGCGTTGCTATATCAAGCTTGTTTGTCAAGTTTAGTTGCCAAAACTATAAGTCTTGATTTCTAGTCTACTTATAGATAAGTCTCGGACTAGGATAGAAAGTGTAGTTGAGCTCTAGACTCCACGACGTTCATCATGCAAAGACGAAGAACTACTCAAGGAACTGGTGGATCTTCATCGACTAAAAGGTATGCGGAGACTTGAACTTATCTATCACTCAAAAGTCTATCTACTCTATCTCCTATCTTGAGACAAAAGTCGTATTGCTATATAGACTTCGATTATACACATTTTCTGTTTCGAGCCGAGTTTATCTCGCTTATCTATTTCTCGAAATATGTGTTGGTAAGCTTTCGCTTTGGCCAAGTTCATCTTTACAAGTGACGAAAGTCATGTTGGTTATTTCAATATCTTGAAAATTGCTTTGATGAAGAATAGTGTGTGAATAACCTCTATTTAACATCCTCTAAGAATGTTTCAATGATTGAAATGAGAGTTTAGAATATATAACCTTGAATGGATATAAACATTGTATGTGAACTCATACGCGTGTAAGTCAAAAATCTTTGAACCAAAGTATGCGTACTTTGCTGCTCAGGATAACCGGAACTAAAGTCCGCGTACCCGTATGCATACTGCCGGAGTCCCGTGAATTTCTGCTGGAGTTTGTGAACTGAAAACAAACTAAAACCGGGTACTTAAGTATGCGTATCGGTATGCATACTTGAGTGGGTTATTTTCTAAAAACGGTTTATTCGTGAACTTAAACTTGTATAAACTAAGGAATGCATACTTGTAAACCGTGGCTATAAAGTTCATGAATCTATTCGAGTGAATCAAAATTGTTTTTGCTTCGATTGTGTCTTATATACTTCTATGAGATCTAAGCAATTGAACAACTCTCTAACTAGTTCTTTTGAGTGATTTGAACTAGTTATGGTGAAGATGAATAAGGTTGATATGAAAGTGCTCATATGGCTAACCATTTGGTAAACTACTGTTGAACCAACTAGGTGTACATGTTTAGGTACGGTTAAACAAACCTAAATGGACCTGCATTTCATTTGTGTATAACAAGCTAAGTTCGATCTAACAGTTGAAAGATATTAGCTTGAATCTAATCAGGTTTTCATCTAACATTGAATATTGAATGCTTTGTTACCAAGGTAACTTAGATTGCAAACCCTGATTTGGAGACTTTATAAAGGAGAACTCTAGCAACTGGGAAACCTAATCCCCACACCTCCTGTGTGATACTAGTTGTATAAGCTAGAGTCGATTCTCCTTTAACCTTAGGTTTCTAACGAGACCCTGTAGGTTAACAACTTGAAGACTTCATTAGGATTGTGAAGCCAGACCCAACTATTTTCTCTATAGTTGCGTGATCTGATCTTGCTATTTCTATCGTGATTGAGTGCAATCATAAGATTGGCTTGAGATTACTTTCTCCGATTGGCAAGATAGAAAAGTAGTCACAAACATCTTCGTCTCATCGTTTGTGATTCCATAATATCTTGTTTCGCTAGTCGATTAAGATTATTGTAAGGTGATTGATAATTCTAGTCTGTTCTTCGGGAATATAAGTCCGGGTTATCGATTGGTTCCTGTTAACCTTGATTTATCAAAAGACGGAACAAACCTCGTAGGTATTTCTGTGAGAGACAGATTTATCTATTCCTGTAGACTTTACTGTGTGATACAGATTTGTTTATTAAAGTCTTCAACTTTGGGTCGTAGCAACTCTTAGTTGTGGGTGAGATCAGCTAAGGGAAGCAAGTGCGTAGTATCCTGCTAGGATTAGAGACGTAAGGAGCGCAACTATACGTTGGATCAGTGTGAGATTGATTGGGATTCAACTACAGTCCATACCGAAGTTAATTGTAGTAGGCTAGTGTCTGTAGCGGCTTAATACAATGTGTGTTCAATATGGACTAGGTCCCGGGGGTTTTCTGCATTTTCGGTTTCCTCGTTAACAAAACTTATGGTGTCTGTGTTATTACTTTTCCACATTATATTTTGTTATATAATTGAAATATCACAGGTTATGCGTTTAATCGATCAATTGGTAAATCCAACCTTTGGTTGTTGATTGAAATTGATTGATACTTGGAAATTGTTCTTTAGTACCGTTCAAGTTAATTTCTATTGTATTCAATTAGACTCGCAGATTTCTATTTGCTTGAGTAAGTATTTAATCGAGAAATTGAGATATAACTCCTTGATATACTTTTTATTAAGATTGAGTCTGACTGTCTAGTTGATTCTCTTAAAAGTATATTGGAGTTAGTCCATACAGATTGCTAAGCGAATTATTGGGTGAGGTTGTTGTACCCCCACTTTTTCAAAATGTATTTGTTCATGAGTATGAAATCATACTTAACCGATTTTAGAACTTTAACCACTAAGTTTGCAAACGGGTACGCAAAGTTTAGTTCCGGACTTTGGTCTTGTCCAGCAGTTTGCAAACCGGTATGCATACTACTGTCCCGGACCGTAACTCAGGTAGAACTGTTCGCATACTGGTATGCAAACTTGGTTCCCGGACTTTAACAGTTAAAACCGTTCGCATACTGGTATGCAAACTAGGTTTCCGGACCTGAATCATACCACAACAGTTTGCATACTGGTATGCATACTGTATTATATCCAGACAAAGGTTAATTGTTCTAAACTCCAATTTCAATCATTGAAACATCCTTAAAAGACGACAGTAGCCGTCTCACACAAACTATTAACTTATAAGTAAATTTCATGTGACCGAATGATCAATACGAAACATTTCGAGTCGACATCAAATGACTGTCTCACACAAATCATGTAAGATGTTTCAAGGCAAGTTTCACATGATCATCTTTTGACTTATTATTTAGTTTCCAACAAATAAATTGTTTCCAAATAAACTCGTCAAGAAAAATGATGAACGTAGCTAAAGCAAAAAGCTACAACACATATTTCGAGAAATAGATAACTGAGTTAAACTCAGCTCTAAATATCAAATGTGTATAATATAAAAGTCTATATAGCTATACGACTTAGTCTCAATAGGAGATATAACATAATAGACTTCTGAGTGATAGATAAGTTTTGGTCTCCACATACCTTTTGTTGATGAAGTTCCTCTAAGCTCTCCTAAGTAGATCTTCGTCTTCAATCGATGAACGCCGTGAAGTCTAAAGCTCAACTACACATTCTATCCTAATCTGAGACATAGCTATAAGTAGACTAGAAATCAAGACTTATAGTTTTTATCACCTAAACTTGACAAACAAGCTTGAGATAGCAACGCTTTCGAGTTCGACCGAGTAGTGCTCTAAATGTGTTGATGGTGGTTTTTAATTCAGGGCTAAAACCTTAAAACCCTATATTTATGTGCCTTTGTTCTGCAAAGAAATAGAGCCATGTATAGCTAATGAGCGCCTACGTCTCTCTGCTTACATATCTACTGAATGATGCAGTATGTTTATATTCGAAATTTAATTAGAATAACGTTGGTTGCAAAAATCCCAAGTATTCTGTAAATTTTGTTGAGCTCCTACTCGCATTATTCACTAATGCAGGGCCTAATGAGTATCTATCCTATGTTGTGTTCCCAGCTGAACTCTTAGTACTGACATGATATGACAATTAATGTTCACTCTCAGCTGAGTAGCATGAATTTCCCGAAGTGGCAGAATAAAGATGTGCATGAATGTACTCAATCAGAAGCGCGCCAGTGAGACCAAAGCTGCGCTGCTCTCCAAGATAAAATTAGTGATTTTGTACCAACGTGCAAAATTCACCAAAAATTGATTAATTTTGTGTCAATTTACAAAATTCAATTTTTTGACCTAATTTTGTCGATATACAAATATTAGGTTTTTTCCCTAAAACGGAACCTGCATGATATCTCGATCCCTATTGGTCGAGACTAAACCTAGGCAAGCTAGGAAACTGTTCCATCATGAAACTAGTAGGAGTAAAATCCTACCAAAAGTTGGAAAATAAGAAAAGGGGAAAAACATGACAATATTGGACAGTAGCAAAAGGGGAGTGACAACGCCATTTGGCCGGTTGGGTTGCCCTAGCTGGTGCCCTCCATCACCGACCGGCCTTGCCCCATATTGTTGTATGTCGGCCCCTCTTCCCCATCGACCAATCAAATTGCTTTAAAGCTGCAAGCTCCGATTTTAATTAAAGATGGAAGTAGGTTGGTCGATGCGTTTAATTTCTTAAGAAAATAGATCTTGGCCGCCCAAGTTAGTCGCTAACTAATCACGATCACATGACTTGGTAAGCTCCATTAGCTAACCCTAGCTCTTGCAAACTCGACAAACAAGGCACCGTTATGACAACCGGCCGCCCACCTATTGCTTTGACCAATCACATCGCTTCTAGCTTACCTGCTTCTACTCCAAATTGTTAGCCAAAGTAGGCTAGTCAAGCTGCTTCATATATAAGAAAATTAATCTAGACTGTCCAAGTCAGCCGCGGAACGATCACGACCACACGACTTGGCCGGTCGATTTGACAAGCTTGGCTCCCTTCTGGCGCAACCCAGCAAGCTTCATGATACTCACCGACGGGCCCTCTATTATATCAGCCAATCAGATCTCTCTTAGCCTACATGCTTCGTTCACAATTGCTAGCCAAAGTAGGCTAGTCGAGCGGTTGGAAAAATGTCTTAATTAGGTGAAGACCGCCCATGGAAGTCTTAAAATGATCACGGCCGTCCAACTTAGCCGGCCAAATTGACCGGCTTAGATCCAATTTGGGGCGACCAATGAGGCGCCGTAATGATTACTGGTCACCCTTCTCCTATGAGGACCGATCACCCCTTTTCCAACCTACTCGAACAAGACAGCCAGTCACGCATCTTTTAAGACCGTGAAGTCCGCGACTAACTCGAGCGGTCTCCATACAACGATGCTTTATATACATCGATATTTTTGAGTTGCTTGCTTAAACGTGATGCTTTACATGCATCGATTACAAACGATATTTTATGAATATCGATTTCATAAATAATTTAATTATTTATTTAACCTAAAAGCACCATATGCTATTTTTTGAACGATGACTCAGGGCAAGTCTCATTCATACGACTTAACTTGTCACTTAGGATCACCTGCCTCCTAGCTTGCTCGTGATTGATCGAAATAATTAGGTCTTGCAAGTAAGACCCACTCAGCAACTACCATGTAGGACTTGTTACATCCTTCATGTAACTTGCTCCATATTTTCTACAAAAAATACTCGAGACATCAAACATGTCACAAACTGGGAGATGTTCATCAGGGTATTGGTTTGGTGGTTTACCGCGTGCGGCGTGCAATACGCCCATTGTGAGAAAGTGTCGAGAAAGGAGGATAGTTGATATCAGTAGAGAAGTAGTGGATGTAAAACCGACCAGTCTTCCCTTCACAATAGGGACATGGTTCTCACCATTTTTACACGATCCCCACTTATCCATCACTCAACTACTTCCACTTCCTACGAGATCATGGTGTTTATTATGACTTACTATAAATAGATTTTATCTATTGAATAACAACAAGGATCGTTATCACAAGTATCCAAAGAATAAAGAGAACTTATAGCTTCCATTTTACAAGCAAATTCCATTTTTCTGAAAAAACTCATAAACAACTATACCTTACAGAATTCATCATTCTGATCTCAACACTTTCTCTGCTTCCATCTCTAAGATCAACCCTTCTCCTTCATTTTTTGACCGAAGCAAGACTGGAACGACCATTTCTTGGTTTAGGCCAGAATTATACAGATTGATCTCTCGAATCTAAAATAATCATGTGCAGTACATTTATTTAGGGTTTAGAATCGTTTCTTATCGACACACCCAATTTACCATTTTTAGCAGAATTAGCTTTTACCCTACTATAATTTGACGACAACTAGACCTGATATTCTGTTTAATGTCGATTGTTGTGCAAGATTTCAAGCAGAACCAAAATAGTCTCATCTTGCTATTGTAAAAAGAATCATCTGATATGTTAATCACACTGTTAGTTATGGTTTATCATTTACATTTGATACTAACACTGAACTTACTGCGTATTCTGATGCAGATTAGGCAGGATGTGAGGAAGACAGAAAGAGTACATCAGGAGGACTGTTTCACGTGGGTTTAAATCTTATGGCTTGGCATAGCAAGAAACAAAACTCTTAGTCCTTGTCTACATGTGATGTCGAATACATTGCTGTAGGTTCGTGTTGTACTCAACTTTCATGGATGAAACAAATGCTTACTGATTATGGAATTGACTCTGGACCTATGAAAATCTTTTGTGATAACTCAAGTGCGATTCGAGTCACTGAGAATCCCGTTGAGCACTCAAAAACAAAGCACATTGATATAAGTTATCATTTTATAAGAGAACTCTTTGAGAATGATATTGTCAAGATAGATTTTGTGCATGAGCGATAATTGGCTAATATTTTTACCAAACCTCTAGATACCCAAATGTTTCACGACCTTCGACAAGCTATTGGTGTTGTTCTAGTTCATTAATTTAAGAATTTTATTGCTCATGTTCATATTCATATATTTTGGGAAATATAACTTGAGGTTCAATATCTTCCAGTATCTGAGATTGTGATTCGTTCTTGTGTACATCCTTCTACCAATGTATTCTAAGAAACATGACGTTCTGATGGGTGTCTGTCCGAAGTATCGTAAAAGACAAAGCTTATTTTTTGAGATTTGTTCTTTGCTATCATTCTTTGGTGATTAGAACATATATCTCATATTTTCTCATAGGTTAAGCTCTTCCCTCTTGCAAAAGAGGAGTAAACTATTTTGAGAATTGCAGTTTTGATCTTTCCACGATTACACTTTTGTGAATAAACTGCTACAGGATTCCGTAAGATATTCTTTAGTGATTGACTTACTTCCTTGATTGCGTCACCACTAGGGAATAAGTGGTGTCCTTTGATCTCTACGTTCGTACATGGCTAGAGAATTTATAATTCTTATGTTAAGTCATATCGCACTAATTGTTCTCTTGTTCGTAACCGGCGTAGAGAATAGTTTTTGTTGATGATTTTTCTCACGAAAATCTTGTATCTTAGTGCCTCTAACAGTAAGGTCGTTATTTTTAACTTCTTTGTTCGTAACTGGCGAGAAGAGAGAAAAATTTGGATACAAATTTATTTTATTCGTAATTGGCGAATAAAATTAAAGTCCAAGAAAATCCTTCTCTTGTGACAAGAGTAAGGTCGCTCATGTTGTTCTTCTGAAAATGACCTTTAATGAGGTAGAGTTCTTTTGAACTTGTGCTTAATGGTAATATCTTCGCAGGGAATGTGGATGTGGAATTTTAGGAGATGCTTGTGCCTTATATCTCCTTGACGCAAACCGAGATTTCTTGGTTGAAATCGTCTAAACTAAAGATTGGTATGTGTTCTCTAGTCTTGAAACTCTTTTGATTAATTCATGATTATCCCAATTTTTAACCTTTGCCAATTTTGTTGACAAAAAGGAAGAGAATTATTAAGTAGTATCTTACTACATTGCATATGGCTTTTACGGAGCATAATGTAGGGAGGGGGGGTGAATTATTATCTATAGGTTTTACCTATTTTGCAAAAGTAGTATGTATCGACTAAGGGGGAGGGCATATCACCGTAGTATTGCTTCAAAATTGTGGTGTAATTGAATTTTGAGGAAGGTAACAATACTATGTTTCTGTATAACAACCAATGAATAGAGTGATTACCTCATTCTATCTAAGCTTTTTAAGTTTTCTCAAAAGTTTTTATCGCTACGGATCTTCAACAAAAAATTGTTGAACGAACTCATACAGAACATTAGAAGAACTTGAAGTACGAAGGTTTCAAGACGCGTATTGAAGAACCAAGGAAATCAAGCATAGTGGATTGAGCTGAAAAGTCTATTTATTTTTGTATCCACATGTATTGAATAGTTTTTTCACTAAAAATGACAAAGGGGAGATTGTGTTAGAGCATAGCTCGGTTGAACCGACCAAGCGTTGGTATGTCAAGTTTGGTTGTCATATTTTAGTACCAAAACTCATCTAGAGTCAATTGATTAAATACTATAGTCAACTTCGTTTAGGTTAGACTAGAAAGTCTAGGAATGTTGAGACGTACAAGTATTACTACGAAGACCTGAAGAAAGTGAAGAAGTAACGACTACAACGACGACATCATCCTTCCTCTTAAGGTTAGTAATATTGAATTGATCTTGTGTCAATTCCTAACGTATATTTCAATTCGGATTATATTGAAAACATAACAAACGAAGATGTATATAAATAATACTCTAGTGGTTAGAATTGGTCATGACATTATGATCAAAGTGTCAAGGAATTTATTGAATTACGAAGTATAATGCTTATCTTTTGAACTTCGTAAATACGACATCGATATAATCTATTGTATATAGTTTTTTGATTATGTATGCATTATATAGGAATGATTTCACCCTAGGAAACAATGTTTTATAACATTTGTGTAAAGGAAGTACATATATGAACTTATTTCATAATAAAAAAGAAACCATGATTGGTCAAGTTCTTTATTGAATATCTTTTGAATGACGAATATAAGATGACAAGGTAGAACCTATCTTAACTTGTTGAGATTTATGGTATAACCGGTTTGAAAAGACGAGGGTACCCAAATATACCTCAATCTAAAACTTTTCCACCTATAAGTCCTTTCTCCGAAAGTGATTGTCTATGGACTGAGTCGAGACAATACAACTAATTGGTTCACACTTCGTGTGATCGTCTATGGATACGAGATCGAGACAATACGACAACAAGATAACTTGTGTGATTGACTATGGATACAAGATCGAGACAGTACAACAACGAAGTATGATTACTTGATAAAAGGTTCGGACTTAACCAAACACAATAGAATTGCTATCAAGTAATTAGGAATTAACGTTTGTGTATTTTACTTCTAATTATAATAAAAACAATTATAATTGCGGAAATATAAAATCAAAAGACACAGCAAGATTTTGTTAACGAGGAAACCATAAACGCAAAAAAAACCCGGGACCTTGTCCAGAATTGAATACTCTAAGAATTAAACCGCTATACAAAATCTAAACCAAATTCGTATAGTAGAGACCAAACAACTAAACCTATAGTTCACCTAGTTCCATTAGTATCCCTGCGCCTCCGACTTGTAATAAGTCACGCACTTGGAACAATTCCTTTGGTTCGTATTCCAAACAGTAAAGGAACAACAAATATGTTCGGTAACAACTCTTTTCAAACAACGTGATATGAGTTTGACAAAAGGCTCTTCCGTTTATCCCAATAAACTCCTTTGTCGGGTTCTTAGATCAATCTATTAAAAAACCTACCAAAGTAATTGTTTAGACTATGCAATCAATACTCTTAATCACAAAAAAATGTATTGATTCCGATCTACTCAACTAATCAATCAAGGTTATCACAAATATAAACCGATTATAGTTGGATCCCTCCAGCCGATCAAGTTTTGTGTACACCAAAGATTATGAACTCAAATAAGAAATCTTCTTTGTCTTTAAATCTTCTTAGATCTTCAATAAACACCTGCACACAAACAACTTGAATCTCTTGTGATCAATCACACACAGAGCGGAGTCTGCTAACAATGGATTATCACAAGACGTCTTTAGATATACAAACAGTTCTAAAGATCCCCGTCGACACTTCGATCTATTTTCAGTGAATCTTATATCAGAAGAGAAGATTCTCAAGCATAAACAAACTAGGTGCAATTAAAGTTCAACAACTGTTAGTCAATCAAATCAATCGAAAACTAATAATAAACTTCAATTATCTAGTTTCCCACCAACGGTACTCGTAGAGCTTCCCAATCCCAAAGAAGTCTTTAAAAAGAGCGGTCGTAAGAGATTTCGCCTAATTAAGGTACTTTCCTCCCCGAATAGACGGCTCCATTAGTAACAACACAGCTAGGTAGTTTTGCTGGCTCTGAGGATTAGTTTGCTCGAAATGCAAACTTCAATATTTATAGACAAAGGAATTTCAAAAACCGAATATTCTCAAAGATATGCAATAAAGTCCAAATCGGTTTTCATAATTCCTGGAAATGCTCTGTCTAAATATTGACCGAAATCTCAATAGAAAATCTCCAATTAGTAAATGCACATTAAAAAAAAATATTTTCTAAAGATATGCATTTAATTGCTGGAAATTAAAAGCATATAAAACTAAAAACCTTAATTAAAAGATTCTCAATTTATTTTGATCCGGGATTCTCCTTTAGTTATTAAGGAATATCTTTGAACAATAAAAGATAAGAATTACTGCACATGTTCAAAGTATGTCGACATCTTTACTTTGTAAATCCTTTTTCATATTTACAATCTTGGAACCGAGTTGCCACACTGGTTCATCTGACTTCCAAGAACTATGTGATTGATTATGGGTTTAACGGTTCTACCAAAACAAGTTTCGGTTCTACCTCCATGTGGGTACTAGGATCAGTCACACTAGTTACCAAAAGTTGGTTGACTAGGTACTAGGATCGGTTACCACATATTTATGGTATTTAACTTGTAATCGGTTGCACAAGTCATAAGATCGGTTACCAATTACTAAGACTTGTTGCACCTCTTACAAGGATCGATTCCACATACTTGTGATTGGTTGTACCTATTACTAGGATCGGTTCCCCAACGTCTAGAGTTGGTCATACCAATTACAATATATCGATTATACCATCTCAGGTGATTACTTAAGATCGGTTTCACTAATAAAAGTCATACCAATACAAAAGTCGGGCATTGTGAATAGTTTTACTAAGATACATAAACAAGTTATGAGCGGTTATACTAAAAACACATATTGGTAATCCAAAGATTTGCAATGAATAACAATACCAATAAGCCTAGCGATTTCCTTTTCGATTCATAAAACAAGTTTATGAATTGTACTTCCTTTAAAGGAATGTAAAACATTGTTTCCTAGGAAGAAATCTTCACCCATACCCATACATAATCACAATAGCATTCATACGATTATGTCGATGTATTATATACGAAGTTCAAAAGATAGACGTTATACTTCGTATTGTAATTCCTTAATACTATGTCTAACTAGAGTATAATCATTCACAACTTCGCAGTTATGTTTTCAATATGCACGACTTGAAAGATATGTTAGGAATGAAACAGTTTAAGTCAAATATTACTAACCTCAAGAGGACGGATGATGTCGTCGTTGTAGTTCTTTACTTCTTTACATTCTTCAAAGTCTTCACGTAATACTTGTAAGTTTCATATCCTAGTAACTTTCTAACTAACCTATATGAAGTTGACTCTAGTAAATAATCAAGCGACTCTTTAAATGAGTTTTGATTCACTAAAATATGACAACCAAACTTGACATACCAACGCTTGGTGGTTCAACCGAGCAATGCTCTAACACGGTCAGAGCCTAGTTGTAATCGGTCACGAGCTACATTGGAAATCAAGGTGTAACTGATCACAAGCTATATTGGAATGCAGGTTGTAATCGGTCATAAGTTACTTTGTGATCCAAGGTATAACCGGTAACAAGATGAATTGGGAAGTTAGTTTTAATCGATCACAAACTACCTTTGGAAAGCAAGGTGTACCGATCACAAGCTACTTCAGGAAGTAAGGTGTAACCGATCAAAAGCTACCTCTGGGATGCAAGGTCTAACCGGTCACAACCTGGTTTGGGAAACATGGTATAACCGATCACAACTTACATTGTGAGGTTGGTACAACCGATCCCAAGGAGCAAAACCGAGTTTCCAATATTCACATATCTCTTTATGTTTTATGTGAAGCTTGGAATTAGGGTTTGCTGAGAAACTTCTAGATGTCGACATTATTTGAACATGTAGATAACTCTTATCATTTATTGTTCAAAGATATTCCTTGATACTCAAGGTGATCCCATGTCCGAAAAAGTGAAAAGCATTTAATTATGATTTTCATCATATATGTTTTAATTACCAGCAATTAAAGCATATCCTCTGGAAAATATTATTAGTTAATGTGCTAGACTAATAATAGAAGTTTTCTATGAGAGTTTTCAGAAATATGGTTCGGAATTTATGTGGAAATAGGAAAACCGAAATTAGGTACTTTAATGTGAATATCTTGAGAATATTTTTGGTTTTGGAATTTCCTTGTTGTCCAAACAACCTTGGTGTATAAATACTTGAGTTTGCATTTCTTGCAAACTATCCTAAGAGCAAGGCAAACTTCATTCTTGTTGTTTCTGGTGGAGTCGTCTATCTGGAAAGGAAAGTATCCTAATTAAGTGAAATCTCTTACGACCGTTCTTTTAAAGACTTCTGTGGGATCAAGAAGCTCCACAGTACCTTTGGTGGGAAACTAGATAATTGCATTGTTATTGTAGTTTTCGATTATCGATTTGATTGACTAACGGTTGTTGAAACTGTGATTGCACCTAGTTTGTTTATTCTTGAGAATCTTCTCTTCTGATATAAGATTCACTCAAACTAAATCAAAGTATTGACAGGATCTTTATAACCATTTTAGGATCTAAAGACATCTTGTGATAATCCATTGTTAACAGACTCCGTTCTGTGCGTGATTGATCACAAGAGGTTTCAAGTGGTGTTGTGCAGGTTATTGAAGACAAACGAAGATTTGAAGACGACGAAGTTTTTCTTATTAGTTTTCGTATCTTGTGAATTATGTGCACAAACCTTGATCGGCTGGGATCCAACTAGAATTGTGTTTATCTTTGATAGACCTGATTGATTAGTTGCGTGAGATCGACATCACCTTATAGTTTCTCTTTGAGATCTATATTGATTGATTGAAAATCTATAGTTTGATTATTTCGGTAATCAAAAGATAGATCGATCTAACCAGACAAAGGACTTTATTAGATTAAACAGAAGAGCCTTTGTCAACGACTCATAATATCTTATTACCAAGATTGAATAGAGTGGTTACCAAACAGATTTATCCTTTACTGTTTGGAATACAATCTAAAGGATTAGTGATTCACGTGCGTGACTCTAGAATTCGAAGGCGCAGGGATACCGAGGAAACTAAGTTGCTTGGGGTAGTCTGCTTGGTCTCAACTATACGAAGTTGGTATTGGATTTTGTATTACGGCTTATTTTTGAGAGAATTCAAAATTGGACTAGGTTCCGGGGTTTTTCTACATTTGCGGTTTCCTCGTTAAAAAAATCTTGTTGTGCTATTTACTTTATTTTTCCGCATTATAATTGTTTATCATAATTAAAGTAAATTGCACTTGTATGTTAATCTTTAACACCTGATATTGATCCTATCGAGTTTTGGTTATTACCGAACCTATTATCAAGTGATCACTTCGTTGTCGTATCGTCTCGATCTTGAATCCATAGTCAATCACACAAGTGATCTTGTTGTTGTATTATCTCGATCTCGTAAACATAGACGATCACATGAAGTGTGTACCGAAGTTGTTGTATTGTCTCGACTCAGTCCATAGACGATCACACTTGGTAAATGACTTATAGGTTGTTAAATAAAATATTGTGGTGTATTTGGGTACCTTGTCTTTTCAGATTGTTAGAGCATTGCTCGATTGAACCCACAAGTTTTGCTATCTCAAGCTTGTTGTCAATGTTAGGTGATCAAAACTATATCTTGATTTCTAGTCTACCAAGTCAAGTCTCTGATTAGGTTAGAATTTGTAGTTGAGTATCATATATCACCCTTGAGGACTGAAGATCGACAAAGACATTTAGATAACTTCTGTATTAGGTATGTGAAGACCGATCCATTATATTTTACTCACTATCTCACCATCTTATCTATTAAGACTATGTCATATGACTTCTAGTAGATTTATAAAGTAGAAGTTTTGAGTCAAGCCTGTCTTGTGAAAATCTCGAAATATGATTCTAAGCAAAGATGTTCAACGGTCCTTAACAATATTAGTTCTGTGAAATAATTTGTGTTTCAATTAAAAATTGCCCACTCAAATAATTTTATCACTTGGGAACGTTTCAAACATCATAAGAGAGAAATATTGAACTTACTGATATTTCTACTCAGAGTAGGTTGGCAAACCAGTTTGAAACCCATAGATATCTGAGTTTCAGAAAACCGTAAGTTCAGTTGGGTACAGTTCACGAAACTTGTTGGCAAACTGTGGTGAACTGAATTTCAAAGTTGGTATAATAGGCTCGCAGTTGGGAAACCAGGTTCACAAACCTCCGTCAATTGAGTTCGGTAGTCTTGTAGGTTTAGCAAACCCGGTTCACGGACTGTTGTACCCTGACTCGTGAACAAGCCATGTGGTTGGCAAACCGTCCTATCAACTATCCCAGTTTATATTTTAGTATACTCTCAAAGACTTATTTTTCATAATATGTTTAGCATTACTAGAACTCTCTTAACACTTCTAAGACTTCATTGATGACTTAACCACTTATGTGTGTGCATCATGATTAAACTCTTAAGTGTTTGAATGAATATCAATTTGATTTTAGTTTTTTGGCTAAAACAAAACTACATGAGTTTAAGGAAGTAAACTCGCAAAACTTGTTTCATAGTTTAAAGGAATCAAAGGATTTATTCTAGGACCGATCCCTTACAAGGATCTATACTAGGACCGGTCCCAGGGATCTATGCAGAATGGATCACTTACTTGGAGATCTATAGCAGGAACCATCCCTAATGATAACCATTCAAATGATTTTTCCGATCCGGCTATAATCTTATGGTTTTGTTAGCTATCGGAAACTGAGTTTGGTTATAATGGAAAATTCACAAGATGTAGACATAATATTTTGAACATGTGATAAACTCTTATTAGTTAATGTTCAAGTATTTTCCTTGATACTCAAGGTGAGATCCAAAACCGAAATGTTCCATAATATCTTCTTTGATATTCGGAATTTATATGTCTTTACTTTCCCAGTAATTAAAGCATATCTCTCGATATTATATTGGTAAAGTATACTTGTATGCTAGATAATATTTGGTTGTCATCCATGAGAGATTTCGGTATATTAGTCGGACAACAGTTAAAATATTTAGAAAGTCGAAAATTGGTATCTATTGCACATCTTTTAGTATTTTCGGATTTGGTATTTCCTTGGTGTCAAAACTACCTTAGTCATTATAAATAGTGAAGTTTGTTTTTCTTACAAACTCATCCCGCGATAAACGTACTTTATTTTATAGCTGGTGTGAGGTAAGCCAACTAGTAGTATTCTCCTAATACTCATTAGAGAGGAAAATATCCTAATTAGGTGAAATCTCTTACGTCCGCTTCGTTTAAACTCTTTTTTGGAATCAAGAAGCGTCTAATAATACCGTTAGTGGGAAAATAAAATCGTAATGTTATTTTTGTTTTCGATTATTTATTTGATTGACTGACGGTATAGTTGAACCTTCATATCACCTAGTTTGTTTATTCTGTGATCATTCTCTTCTAATATAAGGTCACTCAAACCAGATCAAGGATTGACAATTTTAGATCTGATCTTTGATTCAAGATATGAAGATAGGTCTTGTGATCATCCATTGTTAACAGACTCCGTTCTGTGCGTCATCGATCATAAGGGAATTAAGTTGTTTGTGCATGTACTTTGAAGACTATAAGATTTTTTTAATGGTATTTTGATTTTTGTGATTATACTTCATGCACACTTGATTAACTGGGATCTGACAAAATTGTTTATATTGATTGACATTTTATAACTTGTTGTATAAATCGACAATCTATCACTTGGTGTTTCTCTTTAGGAACCGAATTTGATAGACTGTGAACTAAGATTGATTATCTGTGATAGTCTTTATATCTTAGGTTATCTAAACCAATACAAAAGAGTTTATATTGATTAAATGGAAGAACCTTTGTAGATCAACTTATTTCTGATTAACTTGTTGATATAGAAGATTGATAGAGCGGTTACTGTAGTCCTTTATTGTTTCGGAGTTGTGTTCTAGAAGTCTTCACATCAGGTAGAGCAACTTAAGATAATGGACTCTATCTTAGGATTCACGTACATAGACCAGATTGGTAGTATGCGTAGGGATACTGAAGGAACTGAGTAACTTGGAGTTAGTTTACTTGGTCTCAATTATACGAAGTTGGTTGTAGCCTTTGTATAACGGCTTAACTCTTAGAGTATTCAAAACTGGACTACATCCTGCGATTTTTCCGCTTTTATTGTCTCCTCATTAACAAATCTTGTTATGTGCTTTAACTTTACTTTCCACATTATAATTATTATTTTAGTTACAATTAAGTAAACGCACTAGTACGTTAATTGAACACTTGGGTTTGATCCTAGTAGATTGGTTTGGAGTGTCGAAACCTATTTAATTTTATATACCCAGTGCTACCTTGTTGAAAAGTAATATCCTTGATAGTGTTTTTCCATATTAGATTTAACAAAGTGTGTCTTATATAGGTGAATATCGAAAAGATTGTGATGTACGCGCTACCTCATCATTTCAATCACCTAATTTGGAGAGACTTTTACAATACCTATTTTCGCATAATAGTCTCCCAAAGTCTCTCAAAATTACAAATCCATGACTTTGAAGTGATAACCAGTGACATGAGCATTTAAAGGATTTTCTAGAATTCTCTAACCAATAACAAAGAATTTTTGAGAATTTCAAAAACTTAAATAAAGTCTTTATGAACTAACAAGGATGTTTAAGAAACTCTTTTGTAGTCTCTAACGACTAACACGGGACTCACTATAATTCTGAATCCACTGACCCCCTGTTAATAGATCTATCTGAATCAAATCCCTCAAAAGACCAAAGCTTATGTGGTGCTAAATCCCATTAAAGCACTACACATTTATCAGGGTCATGGTATTCCTTAGAAATGGAGAGAAAGGAGACGAACGGACTGATAACAAAAATCTCAACACAATTTTAGGAATTTCAAAAAATTAATAACCCACTTAGTCCAAGCAATATGGTAGCGTGTTTTGTTTAGCTTTTGCTTCATTATAGCGAAATCCAATAACTACGAGCCATCGTTTAACAAGAATGTGACGAATTCGCTTGGCTTGGCTAGTGAGCGGAGCACATCTCTTCCACCTTATAACTAAGCGATCCCTACGAAAACTGAGTTTCCGTACAGAAATATACTTTACGGTAACTCAGTTTCTGTATGGTTTTGGAGGTTTCCGTATTCAATTTGTAATATATTACCTAAATTTTATAAATTTTCTGATTTATATATTAGAAATATGAAATATCGGATCTAAACAATCAATATACGTAAATTATTTGGGCTAAGCAAAATAACAACACTGTAGTGGTTGAAATGTCCCTCTCTTTTTGCCTGGCTATATTAGAGCTATCACCAAGCAAGAACCATAGTTTTTTTGCCTTAAAGGGATTTGAATGAATGGGAAAAATCAGAATACACCCCCATTTATCGGAGGGTGCACAAATTTAGACGTGGTGTAACGAGGTCAAAACAATTATTCAAGGTTCAGTCAAACCAAATGCTTCACAACTTTTTACTATGGTAGTAAGTATGAGTTGTGGCAAGGTCTCGTACGACTAAGTTTACTTAATTTTATCCTCTATAAAGTTATGGATTTAATAAATAAATACAAAAACAAAAAAAACATGGCAATGCATGCATGCATTCCAATTAGTATTTAGTAATGAAAAATTGAGTCAATTGTCCAAATATTTTAAAAAACATGGTTCTAATGGACGAGTAAAAATTAGTATGGATGAAATGGACACCACAAAAATAGCAAGAATGAATCTGGATTCATCCTGACTTAAACTTAAAAAATAGCGAGGGTGAAACTGGATGCATCATGATGTAAATTAAAAATAAGAAAAAATATTTGAAAATAGATATGATGAAACTGTTTACATCCTGGCTATTTTTAAATTCTAGTCCATTTAAACAGTATCAAATTTTACATGTCCTTTTCATCCAAAAATTATCGTTATGGGTTAATTGACCAATTTTGTGTTTAGTAATCCGGTGAGCTAACATCTTCCGGGACTTATTGTATATTTTAAATATCCATGGGTCATCTGCAATTCCACATCATTAAGATAAAAATCTATCTAGTATAAGTTTGAACCTAAGCTTCCCTTTAAGAAGAATAATAGCCAATTTGGCTTTGATAGTAAATCTGTTCTTAAGCATAAGCATAGAAAACGCCTTTTTGAAAGATAACCTTTTCTAGATATTATCTTAACGTTGTTAATAAGATATTAAGTCTATAACCATCTCTAATGGCATATCTAATCATGCACTCACTCTTTACAAGAAAAAGTAACTTAGAAAATTATCGATAAATATAAAACACTAATGGTAGCAGAAGAAACATTTGTAAATTTGTACGCTATTTCCCACTTGTATCTTCCCCTACTACCAGGGTTCCGAATGAAGGTCAGTTGGATGTTTGCATCACTTGGGTTGTTAGTCATAACCATGCTTTTGATGAGAAGAAAAATAAAAGACAACACCATTGGTGGATAATTCTCTTATTAGAGCTCTTTGGGGTTCAAATAATTGTAATTATGTTTTTCTACCTTCGATCGAGGCATCCGGAGGTATAATCGTCATGTGGAAGGAAGGAATTTTGACGATGTAAGATTAATTGATTGGTGTTTTTTCTGTCTCTATCAAATTCAGAAACAATGTTGATAATTTTGAATGGGTTTTCACAGCAGTATACGGTGCTTCTGATCCAGGGTATTACAATCAGTTTTGGCAGGAGCTTAGGGATATCAGGCTTCTTTTTGATGAACCCTGGCTTTTAGGGGGTGATTTCAATGCTCCACTTCTTCAGGATGACAGGAACTTACCAGGTGGGTGTATTTCTAATAGAATTTCATTTAGATCATTTGTTAATAAGTTTCATCTGATTGATTTGCCACTATCTGGGGGAGGTTCACATGGACACCCTCTCTTGCTTGAGAGACTTGATAGATTTCTTTACACTTCAAACTCGGAAGAGCATTGTCCTGCAATCCTACAATGCAGACTCAGCAGGCCTATTTCAAACCATACTCCCATTCTATTAAGTTGCAATTCTGGTGACAAATTTAAATCTCCTTTTAGGTTGGACAATTTCATTTTGCAGCATCCAGATTTTTTGGCCAATTTAGAAGTTTGGTGCATAACCTATCCTTTTATGGTAGGCCAAGCTTTGTTTTTCGCTAAAAAGTTACAAGCTCTGAAATTTCTGATCAAAGCATGGCAGAGAAGTACTTTTGGTTCCTTGCATGCTAAACTCACTGCTCTAGAGGCAGAAATTGAAGTGATTGACAGTATGGAAGAATTTGCAATTCTCACTAACGATGACATAGGGGCAAGGGAATCTGCAAAGATAAAGCATGCTGAAATCTCTCTTTCTCAGGCAAGAAGCTTGGATCAAAGAGCTAAAGAAAGATGGGCAAAAGATGGTGAGAAAAATTCTAAGTATCTTCATCATATTGCTTCTTTTAAGTACAAATTGAACAATATAAATTGCTTGAAAATAGAAAACTCTTTGTGTTTTGATAAAAATAAAATAGCTGATGAGACTACTTCTTTTTATACTTCATTATTTAAAGAGCAATTTCCTATTAGGCCTGCTTTTGATAATTTAGAAGTTCCTAAAATTTCTGTGATGGATAGTATATCTCTTGAGAGGCCTTTTTCTGAAGATGAAGTGAAAAGTGTGATTTTTCTCTTTGGTACCAATAAATCTCCTGGGACAGATGATTTCACTATGGAGTTTTTTAAGTATGCCTGGGATATTGTTAAAAGTGATTTGATGAAGGTTCTAAATGAATTTGAAAATACTAGTTCATTGGATTGGAGACTTAACTGCACCAATCTCACCTTGATTCCTAAGTGTGCAGGTGCTGTTACTCTTAGCAATTTCAGACCCATAAGCCTCATTGGTTGTTGTTATAAAATTATATCCAAAGTTCTTACCGAGAGAATGAAGCTAGTGATGCCATCTATTATTTCTGATTTTCAAGGTGCCTTTGTTCAAGGTAGGCAAATTAATGATAATATTCTTATAGCTGCTGAACTTATTGATTCTAGAAAACGTGATAAGAAGAATGGTATTGTATGTAAAGTTGACTTCGAAAAGGCTTTCGATAACGTCAATTGGAATTGTATCGACATTACACTAGCTAGGTTTGGGTTCGGAAATATATGGAGAAGCTGGATAAAATGGTGTATTTCAAATACAAGATTTTCTATTTTGTTGAAGGGTGAAGCTTCCAATCTATTCAGAAGTCAAAAAGGAATTAGACAAGGCGACCCTTTGTCTCCTTTTTTATTTATTCTAGTGGCTGAAATTTTATCCATCATGCTCAAAAAAGCAGCAGCTGCGAATTTGATTTCTGGATTTTAGGTTGCGCAAGAGGGAACTGTCATTAGTCATCTCCAATTCGCCGACGATTTAATTGTTTTTCTTGATGACTCTGAAGATCAGGTAAATAACTTGAAGCATATTCTCTTTGCTTTTGAAACTATTTCTGGTCTCAAAGTTAATTTCAGAAAAAGCGCAATTGTTGGTATAGGAGACTCTCATAATACTGTAAGGTGTGCCTCTATTTTTGGTTGTGCTGTTACCAATTTTCCGATTAATTATCTTGGTATCCCTTTGGGGAGTAAATCCAAATGTAAGGCTATTTGGGTTAGTGTCGTTCAAAAGTTTCAGCAGAAACTTGATTCTTCGAAGAGATGTTTTCTTTCAAAAGGTGGCAGGTTGATCATGATTCAGAGTGTGTTATCCAGTCTCCCTATTTATTTTCTCAGTATGTTTCAAATTCCAATCTCGGTTGTAAAATAATTTGATAAAATAATGAGGAATTTTCTTTGGGGGTCTACTAATGCTGTTACAAAGAGAGGTTGGGTAGCTTGGCCAAATGTGATGCGTTCAAAGAAAAGAGGAGGTGTGGGAATCAAAAAACTGAAGCTCGTGAATTCATCTCTACATGCAAAATATGAAAAGACGAGGGTACCAAAATATACATCAATCTAAAACTTTTCCACCTATAAGTCCTTTCTCCGAAAGTGATTGTTTATGGACTGAGTTGAGCCAATACAACTAATCGGTTCACACTTCGTGTGATCGTCTATGGATACGAGATCGAGACAATACGACAACAAGATAACTTGTGTGATTGACTATGGATACAAGATCGAGACAATACAACAACGAAGTATGATTACTTGATAAAAGGTTCGGACTTAACCAAACACAATAGGATTGCTATCAAGTAATTAGGAATTAACGTTTGTGTATTTTACTTATAATTATAATAAACAATTATAATTGCGGAAATAGAAAAGTAAAAGACACGGCAAGATTTTGTTAACGAGGAAACCGCAAATGCAGAAAAACCCCGGGACCTTGTCCAGAATTGAATACTCTAAGAATTAAACCGCTATACAAAATCTAAACCAAATTCGTATAGTTGAGACCAAGCAACTAAACCTATAGTTCACCTAGTTCCATCAGTATCCCTGCGCCTCCAACTTGTAATAAGTCACGCACTTGGAACAATTCCTTTGGTTCGTATTCCAAATAGTAAAGGAACAACAAATCTGTTCGGTAACAACTCTTTTCAAACAAAGTGATATGAGTTTGACAAAAGGCTCTTACGTTTATCCCAATAAACTCCTTTGTCGGGTTCTTAGATTAATCTATTCAAGAACTACCAAAGTAATTGTTTAGACTATGCAATCAATACTATGAATCATAAAGAAATGTATTGATGCCGATCTACACAACTAATCAATCCAATCTATCACAAAGATAAACCGATTATAGTTGGATCCCTCCAGCCGATCAAGTTTTGTGCACAACAAAGATTTTGAACTCAAATAAGAAATCTTCTTTGTCTTCAAATCTTCTTAGATCTTCAATAAACACCTGCACACAAACAACTTGAATCTCTTGTGATCAATCACACACAGAACGGAGTCTGTTAACGATGGATTACCACAAGACGTCTTTAGATCAACAAACAGTTCTAAAGATCCTCGTCGATACTTCGATCTAAATTGAGTGAATCTTATATCAGAAGAGAAGATTCTCAAGCATAAACAAACTAGGTGCAATCAAAGTTCAACAACCGTTAGTCAATCAAATCAATCGAAAACTAATAATAAACTGTAATTATCTAGTTTCCCACCAACGGTACTCGTAGAGCTTCCCAATCCCAAAGAAGTCTTTAAAACGAGCGGTCATAAGAGATTTCGCCTAATTAGGGTACTTTCCTCTCCGAATAGACGACTCCACCAGTAACAACACAGCTAGGTAGTTTTGCTGGCTCTGAGGATTAGTTTGCTCGAAATGCAAACTTCAATATTTATAGACCAAGGAAGTTTGGACACCAAGGAATTTCCAAAACCGAATATTCTCAAAGATATGCAATAAAGTCCAAATCGGTTTTCATAATTCCTGGAAATTCTCTGTCCAAATATTGACCGAAATCTTAGTAGAAAATCTCCAATTAGTAAATGCACATTACCAATTTTTATTTTCTAAAGATATGCATTTAATTGTTGGAAATTAAAAGCAGTTAATTAAAAGATTCTCAATTTATTTCGATCCGAGATTCTCCTTTAGTTATAAAGGAATATCTTTGAACAATAAAAGATAAGAATTACTGCACATGTTCAAAGTATGTCGACATTTTTACTTTGTAAATCCTTTTTCATATTTACAATCTTGGAACCGATTTGCCACACTTCCAAACAAGTGTAGAATTGGTTCACCTGACTTCCAAGAACTATGTGATTGATTATCCTATCAAATCACCAATCATGGGTTTAACGGTTCTACCAAAACAAGTTTCAGTTCTACCTCCATGTGGGTACTAGGATCGGTCACACTAGTTACCAAAAGTTGGTTGACTAGGTACTAGGATCGGTTACCATATATTTATGGTATTTAACTTGTAATCGGTTGCACAAGTCATAGGATCGGTTACCAATTACTAAGACTTTTTGCACCTCTTACAAGGATTGATTCCACATACTTGTGATCGGTTGCACCTATTACTAGGATCGGTTCCCCAATGTCTAGAGTTGGTCATACCAATTACAATATATCGATCATACCATCTCAGGTGATTACTTAAGATCGGTTTCACTAATAAAAGTCATACCAATACCAAAGTCAGGAATTGTGAATAGTTTTACCAAGATACATAAACAAGTTATGAGCGGTTATACTAAACACACATATTGGTAATCGAAAGATTTGCAATGAATAACAATACCAATAAGCCTAGCGATTTCCCTTTCGATTCACAAAACAAGTTTATGAATTGTACTTCTTTAAACGAATGTAAAACATTGTTTCTTAGGAAGAAATCTTCACCCATACCCATACATAATCACAATAGCATTCATACGATTATGTCGATGTCTTATATACGAAGTTTAAAAGATAGATGCTATACTTCGTATTGTAATTCCTTAATAATATGTCTAACTAGAGTATAATCATTCACAGCTTCGCAGTTATGTTTTCAATATGCACGACTTGAAAGATACATTAGGAATGAAATAGTTCAAGTTAAATATTACTAACCTCAAGAGGAAGGATGATGTCGTCGTTGTAGTTCTTTACTTCTTCACATTCTTCAAAGTCTTCACGTAATACTTGTAAGTCTCATATCCTAGTAACTTTCTAGCTAACCTATACGAAGTTGACTCTGGTAAATAATCAAGCGACTCTTTAAATGAGTTTTGATTCACTAAAATATGACAACCAAACTTGACATACCAACGCTTGGTGGGTTCAACCGAGCAATGCTCTAATAAAATGGATTTGGAGGTATGGTTCGGAAAAGACTGCGCTTTGGAGAAAAATTTTACATCAAAAGTTTGGAGGTAATATAAATTCTTTCTTCCCCAATATTTCTACAAAACCGGTTGGTTCTAGTCTGTGGGCAGGCATTTTGAATTCTAGAGAGTTAGTAGTCAACTATTCAAACTTGAAACTCAAGAATGGTGCCAGTGTCTTATTCTGGAAAGATATTTGGGTTGGTAATACTCCTATCCAAACTTTGTTTCCTTGTTTATTCAAAATTTCAAGGTGGAAGAATGCGTCTGTAGCTTACTTGGCTACTAATTCAGATGGTTGGGATCTACATTTTTCAAGGAACCTTAGAGAATCTGAACTTGGCTATTCAATTCAGTTACTCCAATTAAATTGTTCCCCTAGTGATCACTTATCTGAAGGCTCGGATGAAAGGACTTGGCTTAATGGTAAGAGTTTTACGGTTTTTGCAGCCTACGATACTTTTGATAATGATGGGCTCATTACGTTTCCTTATAATCAAGTCTGGAACGCTCTCATTCCGTTGAAGGTGTCTTTGTTTGTTTGGACCTTATGCTACAAAGGCGCGTTAACAAGAGATTTTCTCTAACGAGCGGGAAAGGTGCAATCTCCTCTTTGTCTCTTTTGTGATTCTGAACAAGAAACAAACTCGCACTTATTTCTTCATTGCAAGTTTACTAGTAAAGTCTGGAACTACTTCTTTAATAGCCTAGGATTAAAATTGGTTTTTCCAGAATCTGTTAAAGCAACAATCTGAAACTGGAGAGTGGCGAAACAAAAAATAAGAAAACAGAAAATTTGGTTTCTTTTACCTTTCCCAGTTTGGTGGATTCTTTGGCAAGAACGGAATAATAGGTGTTTCACGAATAAATTTAGGAGTAGTAAGCAACTTATCATTGCAGTTAAGTGCACTATGTTCAATTGGCTGATTCATACCAACACTTTTGATGGTTTCCCTCTTTCAACTTTAATTTGTAATTGGGATGCTTTCGTGAACTGTCATTGACAGCTCTTTTGTATGCTCTTTTTTGAGATATTGTATTCTTGTCACCTTGTGTGACTCTCTTCTTTAATATATTTTGCCCTTTTCAGTCAAAAACAAACAAACACCATTGGCTTGGTCATAGCAACGGTAGTTAATGATCTTCAAAAAACTGACTAATCTAATTTTAAAGTTTCTTTATTTCTTCACCCCTGCAAACTTGGTCAATTTTTCTTGTTTTTGTTAAAATGAGGAAAGAAAAAATTAGCGTTTATTCCCGAAACACCATGTTGTCAAATTTTTATTTGGACCGGTGCATGAATATATAAATCCGGAGGTCAAACTGAATCATTGTAGTCGCTTTGTTTTTGTATGTAAACTAGGGCAACCCATCCGTGACGGTTCGGGTTTTGGGCATGTATTCAAGGATTTTAGTGGATTTGTGATTCTTGTAATAATTAGATTCTTAGTGATTGACGATGCAAAGATACTTGGAGTTTAATTCAGAATGATCAGTAATATTTTGAAATCAGATTCCCAATTAATCTGTCGAGACAATAGTTGAAAAATATGCCGCGCTTAAACCTCTTTTAAATCCAGTATTGACTTAAGATCTGCTCTGATGTGCGTAGGATATGGTTCTTAGTCTATAGAAACCCCCCCCCCTCCTCTCTGAAACAGTGTTTCTATTTTGAAAAAAAAAAAAAAAAACCAAAATTTTCAACTCTTCCTTCATGGAAGAGTAATCTCTAGGTAAACCTTTGGGTGATAAATGGGTCATGAGCTATGAGGAGCGGATTTGAAGGTTTGATAAACATAGATGTGATGAATTTTTAGGTTTTTTTTCTAAATTAGTGAAACACTTTGAGAAGAAATTTAAGTATAAGGAAGTGGAGGTAGTTTAACACATGTTAGATGGTATTACAGAAGTGATAACCAAAGAGGATCAGGATATGATAGAGGCAATTCCAGATGAAAATGAAATTAAAGCAACATTATTTGATATGGATCAAGATAGTGCACCTGGTCCTGATGGTTTTTCAGATTGTTTCTATAGAGCATGTTGGAATGTTATTCATCAAGATGTTGTTGGAGCCATTCAATTCTGCTGGAAAAGGAAGTTCATTCCTAAAGGTCTTAACTCTAACTTCTTAGTTCTTCTTCAAAAAACTGAAGGTGCAAGAAATCCAAATCAATTCAGACCAATTGGTCTCAGTCAGTTTTAAGATTTTCACCAAAATTCTGTCCACAAGAATTGGTAAACTTATGCACAAGTTGGTTTCACCTCAACAAGTGGCTTATGTTAAAGGTAGATGCATTCAAGATCAGATCATATTAGCTTCTGAATTGGTCAATGAAATGAAAAAGAAGAGAAGATGTGGAAATGTAGCACTTAAGCGTGATATATCTCAAGCTTATGATTCAGTTAGCTGGGAGTTTTTGTTTCAAGTCTTGCAGAAATTTGGTTTTTCAAAGAATTGGTGTGAGTGGCTTCATATATTATTTCAATCAGCGAAAATTTCTGTAATGGTGAATGAAGGTCCTTGTGGCTTTTTCTCAGTTGGCAGGGGATTGAGACAGGGAGATCCTCTGTCTCCCATTCTATTTGTGTTAATGGAAAAAGCCTTGAGCAGAAGATTAACTCAAATGGTGAATGAAGGTTTAATCTGTCCAATGGTTGAAAGAAAAGGTATACATCCAACTCACTTATTATTTGCAGATGATGTTTTCATTTTCTGTAATGGAGCTAAAAAGAGCATTTTAAATCTCATGAAACTGCTTGAAGAATACCAAAAATGTTCAATTCAAATTATAAATAAAAACAAAAGCAAAATGTTCATAGATGGTACCTCTGAATTGAGAAAAGCTCAGAGTAAAGACATGATTCAAATGGAAAGAAGTGAATTTCCTGACAAGTATCTTGGAGTTATTCTCATTGCTGGCAGAGTGAAGGTCTCTACAATATGGCCAATGGTAGAGACGATGCAAAAGAAACTTGCTACTTGGAAAGGTAAGTTATTGTCTTTTCAAGAAAGATTGGTGCTGATTAAATCTGTTCTATGTAGCATCCCAGTATATAATATGGAAGTTTACAAATGGCCAGCATCTGTTATAAAAATTTGTGAAAGGATTATGAGAAACTTTCTCTAGTCAGGTGATGGGGATATAAGACAGTACAATAAATTTTCTTGGAAAAGAGTGTGTACACCATTTAGTGAAGGTGGTTTAGGCATTTCAAGGCTTGAAGTTATTAACAGAGCTTCCCTTAAGAAGATGATGTGGAAAATCAATAATTCAAAAGAAGATTGGGCACTATTTTTTCAAGCAAAATACAAGGATAAGAATGGTCAATGGAGTACAAGGTGGAAAAAATCTACTATGGGCCAGGTTTGAAATGGGCTTGGGAGGCACTTAATGGAGACATTAGATGGTGTATTGGAGATGGTGCTAAAATCTCTGTCTGGTTTGATACTTGGATTGGTGATAGTACTCTCATTGATAGGTTTGGATATATTTCTTATGTATCCGAAAATATTAACTTAAAAGTTTCAGATATTTTCACAGATGGGGTGTGGTCTTTAAATACTGACCTTCAACAGATGATACAAAATCTTAGTCTGCCAGAGGTCCTTGGAGGTGAAGATGTTCTAATTTGGACATGCAACTTAAAAGTTGAATTCTCAATTCCTGAGGCTGTGAATAAATTAAGGCACAAAGAACAGTCAGTAAGCTGGTCCAGGTACATATGGAAACCTTTTCTTCATCCTTCTTGTTAGAGCACTCCTCGATCGAACTCGCAAGCGTTGCTATCTCAAGCTTGTTTGTCAAGTTTAGTTGCCAAAACTATAAGTCTTGATTTCTAGTCTACTTATAGCTAAGTCTCGGATTAGGATAGAATGTGTAGTTGAGCTTTAGACTCCAGAACGTTCATCAATTGAAGACGAAGAACTACTAAGGGGATCTTGTGGAACTTCATCAACAAAAGGTATGTGGATACTTGAACTCATCTATCACTCAAAAGTCTATCTACTCTATTTTCTATTTAAGACAAAAGTCGTATAGCTATATAGACTTCGATTATACACATTTGATATTTCGAGTTGAGTTTAACTCGCTTACATATTTCTCGAAATATGTGTTGGTAAGCTTTCGTTTTAACCAAGTTCATCTTATATTCTTGACGAAATACAAAATATGATCATGTGAAAATCGCCCGGTAACATCTTACATGATTTGTGTGAGACAGTCATTTGATGTAGACTCGAAATGTTTCGTATTGATCTATCGATCACTTGAAAATTGCTTTGAAGTTAATAGTTTGTGTGAGACAGCTATTGTCGTCTTCTAAGAATGTTTCAATGATTGAAATGGAAGTTTAGAACAATTAACCATGATTGGATATAACACAGTATGCGTACTTGTATGCTAACTGTTGCAAGTTATTTCAAGTCCGGGAACCATAGTATGCATACCCGTATGCGTACTGGTTTGTTAGTTGAAGTCTGGGAACTTAGTATGCATACTCGTATGCGTACCGGCGTAAGTTCAAGTCCGGGAATTCAATAGAGTTTGGTGGTGTACGACAGTATGGTACCCGTTCGCATACTGGCGAACCAAGACCAAGTCCGGCTACTTAGGTATGCTTACCCGTTTGCATACTTGAGTGGGTTATGTTCTAAAATCGGTTTGTTCATGAACTAATACATTTATAAAATAAGGAATGCAATCTTTTGCAAACCGTGGATATAATGTTCATGAATTGATTCGAGTGAATCAAAATCGATTTTGCTTCAATTGTGTCTTGTATACTTCTATGAGAATTTAAACAATTGAACAACTCTTTAACTAGTTTCATTTGAGTCATTTGAACTAGTTGTGTTAAGATGAACAAGGTTGATATGAAAGTGTTCATATGGATAACTTCGGTTAACTATTGTTGAGCCAACAAGGTGTACACGTTTAGGTACGGTTACCCATATCTAAATGAAGTCACTTTTCATTTGTGTGTAACAAGCTAAGTTTGATCTAACGGTTGAAAGATATTAGCTTGAGTCTAATCAGGTTTTCATCTAACGGTGAATATTGAATGCTTTGTTACCAAATTAACATTGATTGCAAACCCTGATTTGAAGACTATATAAGGGAAAACTCTAGCAACTGGGAAACATAATCCCCACACCTCCTGTGTGATACTAGTTGCGACTATAGTCGATTCTCCTTTAACCTAGGTTGTTCCTAAAACCATTATAGGTTAACGACTTAAAGACTTCATTGGGATTGTGAAGCCAGACCCAACTATTTTCTCTGTAGTTGCGTGTTCTGATCTTGCTTTATTCTATCATATTGAGTACTATCTTCTCTAAGATTTGCTCGAGATTTAATCTCCGATAGGAAAGATAAAAAGTAGTCACAAACATCTTCGTCCATCATTTTTGATTCCACAATATCTTGTTTCGCTACCATACGATTAAGATTATTGTGAGGTGATTGATATTATTAGGCTGTTCTTCGGGAATATAAGTCCGGTGTATCAATTGGTTCCTGTTCACCTTGATTTATCAAAAGACGGAACAAAACTGATAGGTATTTCTATGGGAGACAAATTTATCTATTCACTAGACTTTTCTGTGTGAGACAAATTTGTTTATCAAGTCTTCGACTTTGGGTTGTAGAAACTCTTAGTTGTGGGTGAGATCAGCTAAGGGAATCAAGTGTGTAGAGTCCTGCTGGGATTCAGAGGCGTAAGGAACGCGACTGTACCTTAATCAGCGTGAGATTGGTTAGGGCTCAACTACATTCCAGTCCGAAGTTAACTTGTAGTAGGATTGTGTCTGTAGCGTCTTAATACAGTGTGGTGTTCAAATTTGGACTAGGTCCTGAGGTTTTTCTGCATTTGCGGTTTCCTCGTTAACAAAATTTATGGTGTCTGTGTTATTCCTTTTCCGCATTATATTTTCTATATAATTGAAATATCACAGGTAATGCGTAGTTCAATCAATTAGATAATCCAACCTTTGATTGTTGATATAAATTGATTGACACTTAAACATTAGTCTTTGGTACCGTTCAAGTTGTTTCTCATAATAATCAGGCTCACGGATTCTATCTGTTTGATTTGCTGATTACATTGAGAAACAGAGATATAACTCTTGCATATATTTCCATTGATTGAGTCTGACTGTCTAGTTGATTCTCTTGGAAATTATATTGGAGTTTGTCTATACAGATTGCCTAAACGAAATATTGGGTGTGGTTGTTAGACCCCCGTTTTTTCACTTTTGTAGCCAGTAATGTATGGAAGCTTATTCAGGGGGTGTGCACTGATGATACTACCATGATTAGAGATGGGTATGAAATTGTCTCTAGATGTTGTATCTGTGAGACAGAACATGATAGTATGCATCACTTGTTGTGGGAATGCAATTTCAGTTTGGATATTTGGAGTTGGATATGCTCCATATTTAAATTTAAACTGCCTAAATCCTTTGATGATGTAAGGAAATATGCCTCAAATAATAGGCCTCTGGTTAAACAAGTATGGATAACTGCTGCTTGTATCATTCCAAAGGAACTGTGGTTTCAGAAGAATACGAGATTTTTTTGAAGATATCAAGCCAAATATGCAGAGGTTTAAAAGAAGAGTTCTGAAATTAGTGCATGAAGGTGGTTTGAGAATCACAGGAACCAAGTGGTGTCAAAACTATGACCATGAAATAATTGCTAGATTTCATTTGGGTCTTAGACATTCAAGGTTTCTGCGTATTAAAAAATGTCATTGGCTTCCACCTGAGCAAGGTTTTATAATGTTCTGTTGTGATGGTTCTTCATTTGGAAATCCTGGGTCTGCAGGATTTGGTGTTGTTGTCAGAGATCCAGCATGTCAGGTAGTTGGCACTCTAACTGGTGGAATTGATATAGCTTCAAATTATTTGGCATAAACTTATGGTGTCATGTGTGCTTTGGAACTAGCAATTCAATGGAGTATGCAGAGTATCATTATTGTGCCAGATTCAAAAACTGTGCTTGCAGAGTTTGCTCAGGGTAAGGTACCTTGGTTTCTCAAGGGGACACGAAGGAAGGCTATGAACAAATTCACTCAAATAAGGTATAAACATTGCTACAGGGAAATTAATTTTTCTGCTGATTGTATTCCAAAAAATGGTGCCTCTTTAGCAGCAGGTGAAAGACAACTTCACATTGGAAGACCTCAATGTCTACCAAGGATTGAAATGCCAAATGTTGATTACTTTAGGTTTTGTTGAGTTTATAGTTTCATTGCTTTGAGAGAGTGGTTTAGTTTTAAAAATGAGGCTATTCCTTTTTTCTTTTCTTTTTTGTGTAATTGAGTGGTAAGAATTTTACAATTTTAATAAAATTTATGTGATTCAGAAAAAATAAATAAATAATTATTTCTACCTTTTTGCTTTATTTTATTTTTCTCTTCAGTGTGGATGAGTCTCTCTCTTCCCTACCTTAAGAATTACTAGGTTATCTAATCTGGGACGGAGTGAGTATAATAATAAAATATCTTTATACCAAGATCGTACGGATCCAACGGCTGTAAGCAGCGATTTCATTTTTGCTCTCACGGGTCACGCACACATCCGCGTGACAGCACGACTCTTCCTCTTTTGATAAGCTCAAAATCAGTCGAACAAGGATTTACATTTTAACGATACCTAGCTGAACAGGTATCACAAAGATCAACTCGTTATTTTGTACTGTCTGAACTGCAGACCTCCCCAAATCCATCGAATCCTAAAATATATGTCCTAAGAGTCTAGAATGATAGTATTAATCCAAAAAACAAAGAGAACCTACTCAATCTCAGTCTTCCATTTTTGAATCGCAAAAACTAAAACCATGGATGTAAATCACTTGAACACCGAGGAAATACCGTCGTCTTCTTCCCCAGCCTTGTTGAAGAATGTCCAAGAACTAGCAATCGACGGTGAAGAACCACCGCCAATATATATTCGTAAAGATAGCGACCACAAAGAGAAGAAGCAGGTACCTGCACATGAATATCTATCTGTTCCAATAATTGATGTTAGTCTCTTATTGCCTACTTCATCCGGCAGAGAGAAGGAAGATGAGATGAGGAAGCTTAAATCTGCACTCAATTCATGGGGCTTGTTTCAGGTATAATTTTGTATCAACCCATCTTTTCTCTTTCACTGAAGTCTAGGAAATTCTACTGTTTTCTAAATCTCCAAAGTGATATTAGTAATAGATGCTTCAATTCAGAAATGTGAATCTTATTTGCCTTTTTCTGCATTTGATTACAGTAATAAGGCAATATAAATCAACAAATTTCTGTCACATCCCTATCTTTCATTAGAAGCAATCAATTTACCTATACTCTGCTTTCTTCTTTCTATGGTTTCAGGCAATTGGACATAGTATCCCGAAAAGCTTACTCGATGATATACATGATGTGTCAAAGCAGTTCTTTGATCTTCCTATAGAAGAAAAGCAAAGGTACACTAGATCAGAAGAAGATGAGATAGTTGACTTACAAGGATATGGGAGTGATACCATTGTTTCAGATGATCAGGTGCTAGACTGGTCTGACCGCCTATACCTCTTAATACAACCACAAGAACAGCAAAAGCTTCGACTCTGGCCTGATCCACCAACTCATTTTAGGTACTACTACAAATATTACGTTAACCAGAAATGAAAAGATAAAGAGAACGAAACTTGCTAAAACTACATATGAGATTTAAACCGTCACCTTTGTAAGTATAATCGTACAAGAAATCATCTGGAGTAAATAAAGTTTAAACCGACAACTTCAAATCATGGTCACACAGTAACAATTGCTAATTGTACTGCAGGAGAACACTGAATGAATATAGTGTTAAGGCTGGATCAGTAGCTGAGGTCATTCTGAAGGCCATGGCAAGATCAATAGGATTGGAAGAGTATAGCTTCATCAACCAGCTGGGGGAACAACCAATGGTGTATGCAAGGTTTAACTACTACCCTCCCTGTTTAAGACCTGATCTTGTTTACGGCATAAAAGCTCATGCAGATGGAGGAGCGATCACCATTCTCTTGCAAGACCCTGAAGTAGAAGGTCTACAAGTTCTTAAAGATGATAAGTGGATTAGCGTTCCATGCATGCCGGGCGCTCTACTCATTAACGTTGCGGATCAAGTCCAGGTATATAGTCATAAAATTATAAATCTGTAGAAAGATATGGAGTTTACGAAATTCACTAAATGTTTTTTGACAGATAATGAGTAACGGAATTTTCAAGAGCCCAATACACAGGGTGGTAACAAATAAAGAACGGGAGAGGCTATCTTTGGCTATGTTTTACGGAGCAAAGTTCAACAAGGAAATTGAACCAACAGCTGGGTTGATCAATGAGAGTAATCCTAGAATGTTCAGGAAGGTAAAAGTGAAAGACTATCTTGAAGTCTTCTTCCCAAAATACTTGCAAGGAGAGCGAGCCATAGACTGGGCTAAAGTTTAATTCTCTTCATATGTTTATCCCATGTTTTGTTCGAAAACGATTGTACTTAAGTTCAGGGGTTTGAGTTGACTAATATGAAGAGATATGTTCAAATATGTTGTGAGTTGTGACTCTTGATATATTGTCTAAAATTAATCTAAAGTTCAAATGTGAGGCATCAATAAAGTTTGCATGATTTACAAGGCAAATGCAAGTTAGAGCAGAACAACCAAGAAACATAATCCAAGCAAAGATATATATTAACGAATGAGAAGGTGACAAGCAAAGAACACCAATCTCTAACAAAACACTTTCGAACACAATGATTTATGTGCACACATATATTTCTTAGGTGAGTATGTCTAGCCTCTTCCATGCCACAAAGCTCATTTTTTACCGAGGTCCTGGTTCTATCATATTACCAGAACAGATTTGAATTAGTTCCATGTCTTTCCAGTAAATGAAAAACTTTTCTTCACACTTCGCTCCATATAACTTCAACCACGAAAAATCTCAAAACTAACGATAAATGATTAGATACACAGCATATGTAAACTCAGTGGTGACATGGTTATTTGGTTTCCTTCTAACTTTAACTTGACTTGTCCTAATTTCAACTGAGCGGTCCTTGACAATTGCACGGGGAACTTACAAGTTCTCAAACAAGACATATATTGGCATCCCGTTGCACTAAAACCTATCGTGCTAGCCTAACCAGACATACACATAGATGCGGAACTGCAAATTTATGTTTATCCTCAACAAGTTTGATCAAATTTATGTGGGTGCAGACTTCTCTGCAATGTTGCACAACGATTTTCTAATTTCAAATTGAATATCAAATTGAGAATGAAATGGGAAAGTTTTTCTGTAGGAACAGACGGAAGTTATCAATTAAAACATCGAGATCATCTAGTTCACCTTCCATAAGAAATATTTCTAGTGAATAAGGTTGAAGTAAAGAGCTATTAAACATAGGAGACTCAGACTACAATTGAGCCACATGAATTATGAGGGTAAGCTCATATTCTATCTAAAGAACCTTCTAACTAAGCTATGCTTCAAAATGTTTACTGACGATACAATATCAAATAATAATTGGTGGGTCAATAATCATGAATAACTAAAATAAAACAACAAAAGAAAAACTGCTCTAAACTGCCCGACGAAACAAGTAGTACATACTTTACTAGCAGGACGATTCAGTTGTGACTTCACGGGTATTTGTATCAACAAACATTGGCTAGCAATTTAACAGAGGAAGATAGGATGTCCATTATAAAAACTTTTCACCCAATAAATGTAAATTATCTATTAAGTCTGTTTCACACGGAAGAAAATGGCCAATAAGCCGATAAGAATAATAAAACAACAAACAGATGACACATAAATACCCATTGTGAACGCATTGCGATGGATTGTACACGACTTCATCCCATATTCTCTGAAGGTGGTTCAACTGCAATGCCATTTTGAAGCAGTTTAGGGAACGCTGATTTCAGCTTAGACTCTTCAAAGGCCTCGGCATTCTCGAAAAGTTGTTTCCTAAGAACGTCATGCAGATGCCCAAAAAGTTGTTTCTTTAGTGACTCAAAAGCCATATCTAATCTCTCTAACTGCTCCATTGCATTTTTATTATACATAAACAAACCATAGTAAAGATCAAAACTATCCCCAGATGTATTATCGACCAAATTCAGCAAAGTTTCATATCCTTTAGTATTTATCGATGTCGACTCTAACCCAAATTTCTCCAGAACTCTCCCCATCGTATGTGTAATAAACTGCGACTCCGCAGCATCTCTATCATGCTCAGCACAAGACATTTCCACCATCCTACAACCTTCCTGAACAAATATATTTAGAAATTTTTTGCAGCGACTAATTCTAGATTCCTCATTCCCAACTCTAACTTTATCATAAACAAAAGGAAGATTTTTCCAACTATCTTTACCACTTTCTGGTCCAAACATCGGATGAGTGCATAAAACATCAAATTCTTGCGGTAAAATCTGAAGAAACAGATTCCTCGGAAACTCTTTAACAGAAAGAACATCAACAAATAATGTACTTCTTTTCAATCTCTGCAGCGGTAATGACCTAAGAACTGATTCAGTAGAAATAATAGAAGTACAAAGAAGTATTACCTCGGGATGTTCTTCACATAAATCATCAGCATCACTGAAAAATAAAACCCCTAATTTTCGAGCTATATCAGAATAATCCGACCGAGAATGAGCTAATACATTGTGTCCTTGACGAACTAGGGTTTTTGCAAGAAACTGACCGAAATTACCAAACCCAACAATGCCAATCTTTAACTTCGTACTTTTTTCGAAACGATAATTGATTAAAGCTTCGTAATCGTAAGGTTGAGCTGCATCTAGAGCTCTGATACGAAGAACATTTTGATGCTTTAAAGTTTGTTTTTGGCGTTTTAAAATGAGAATTGAAGATTGGTGATGAAAAGAATGAAGGATTGAAGATGGATTTGAATGAGGAGGTAATCTGATTTTAGAAGATTGGAGAGATGAAAATGAGAGCATTTCGAATCGGGGTCTTTGTTTGAAAAATTAGATGAAAAATGATAATCAAAACATAAACCCCTTGGAATAAAATGAATCCAAGGAAGAGACTACAAGGGTTTTAAGGAGAGGAGAGGAGTGGGGATAACGTCTTTAGACTATTAGACTTGTGCAACCGATTCTTTTCGATATGACATTAAAACTTGCACATCTATAGATAACATCCTTTTTCTTGAAATTTCATTTTTGAAGATGATTCCCACACATTTTTATTCTCACATATAAGACTGTCATTTTTATAAATAAAAATCAAACGGCTAGGAATTTGTAGTTAATATTTTGGGATATGTTTCTCTTACAAATCTATATGTTCTCACCAAAAATGAGTGTATTCCGAAATGTATTACATCAACATCTACTACTTTGGAAATTAGCCGTTCAAAATCAACATATTTTTAACCATTGAAATTAAGATCGGTAGATGATGGTGTTATACATTTCGGAATGCGCACATTTCCGGTAGGTATATAGAGCTTTGTAAGAGGAACATAACCCCAAAATAATAGCTTCAAACTCGTAACTGTTTGGATTTTATCCACAAAAATGATGTCCAATGTGTGAGATAGTGTGAGAAATAAAGTGTGAATGGATCATTCCTCTTCATTGATATAAAGGCACATGTTATAAACAAGCAATATTACATTGATTTCACTAGTCCCAGATCTGGCAAAAGACGGAATACACTATCAAAAATTCTTAGTGAATCGTGTGACTAAACCACATGAAAACCGTTTAGACACAGCAAAACCCATAAAATAGGACCCATGTTTTTCCCTGACGGCGGGATCCACCGATTGTGTGTGTATAGATTTTAGTGTGGTTCAAACACACAATTTGTGCAGAACCACTGATACACTATAGGACACAGAAACACAAACATGTAAGAGTGTAAGGTTCAAACTTCAAACAAATATCTGTGAAACTTCTCAAAACAGTTGGCCTGGATGATGGACCCTTATTAAGAAAACCTTTAAAAGAGCAATGAACTGAAGCACAATCTAAGTTTAGCCATAGCACCACTAAGAGAGACTCGAACCTAACAAACAAATAACAATAGTAGGCCCAAACTTCAGAACTATAATTAAGATTTGCGAAAGGAAAAGCTCTAACCTAACATGAGCCCAAGCTAGACCCGCCTAACCAACCAAAATCCAATCACGAATCCTAGAAACACTGAAACAACGAGGGTACCGAGAATACCATAATCTTTTCGATATCAACCTAGTACAAAGGCACCTTGTGTAATCTAATACAGACACGAACCGTCAAAGAGATTACTTAATCAAGATGTACAAGAAAACACTGGGGGTACCAAAATACACCACAAATTTTTTCTTAGGCAACCTGTATGGACAAACTTAAATACAATTCCGAGAGTTCAACTTAATGAATCTCAATCAAGGAATAATATCTAGAGTTATATCTCTTTCTCTAACAATCAGAAAGTTTACAGAAACTAGTCTGTGAACCTGATTTATGTGTGAGAGTACTTGGGTGATTCCAAAGATCAATTTCCAAGTAATCAATCAAGTCGTATCCAATAAACAAGGATGGATGTATCTACTTTGATTGATTTACGTACAACCTGTGATATTTCAATTATAAAGATAAACAATATAATGCGGAAAAGAAATAACACATACACCAGAAATTTTGTTAACGAGGAAACCACAAAAACAGAAAAACTCTGGGACCTAGTCCAGATTGAACACCAAACTATATTAATCCATTACAGACACTAGCCTACTACCAATTAACTTCAGACTGGAATGTAGTTGAGACCAAAATAGACCCTCACTGCAATTTAGTTACAGTCACGCTCCTTACGCCTCTTGAATCCCAGCAGGACTCTACGCAAATGATTCCCTTAGTTGACGTCCTTTACAACCTAAGAATTGCTTCAACTCAATTGAAGACTTTAAACTAATCTTCCTCCCACAAATAAGCCTATTTGTGTGATTTACTTTTTGATCATTGTTGCAGGGTGATATTTCGAAAGTCTCATCCTAGCCACAACACACCAAATTCCCAAAAGAAGAGAGAGAAGATCCAAAAGAAAAGTCCTTTATATTGTATTTCCTTTCCCTATTTATAGATATTACCAAAACTTCTCCTTTCCATGATATCATGCCACATGTCTCCAACACCACTTTATTTACCATAATTGCCATTACCCCTATTATGACCTCTAATATTCCCTTTAATTCCTTCTTTATCCTTTTTCAATCCATGGACTCCTCCATAGGGCTTGGGCTTTAGTCCCCGTTTTACTTCTTGGGCTTGACCTATTTTAGGGACCTCTTGAATTCCATTCTAGTGCCCTTTGTACCGTCTTCTGGTTCCAAGTCCCCAAGAGGACCCCTGAGTCGCTTGTACCCCTTTACTCAACCGGCTTTTGGCATTCCAGTGGCTCAATTGCTAATAAGTTGCGAGCGGGTCTGAGAAGTTGGGTATGGAACTGAGACTCCCTTCTTGGGTCGGGTCGAGTCCCCAGTCCCCAAGTTTGAGGAGTTTAGCAGGAGCGGTTGGTGCTAATGATTTAGCCGTCAGTATGCACTAGAGTTCCTTTAATATGTCACTCAGGTTTTAATCTCGGTTGAGAATGATCCCGTCTTATAAATGCTTAGTTTTTTGCAAGAAATTGTTGTCATGCGCGATGAGTGTTTGGATAAGTATTTTCCAAGAATTTTTGTATGAAATGATGCAAACTCGGGGTATGACTGTGAACATTCTATTATGAAAACTCTTTGCATTCTTGGACCTTTGGGTTGTATTACTAGCACAATTTGAAAGTTTCAGAGCGAGTGTGGTGAAGGCAGGGCGTAATCTCTGTTTAGCCCCACTCTTTTCTTCTCTAACGGTTCCGCGTGGTTGGGGATGTTTAGAGGGGGTAAATAATGGAGGTGCGTCTTCTTCATGGTTATGTTTGGGTAGGAAAAACGTGCCTTCAAGGCGAGGGGTGAGCCCCTTGTAATGGAGGCAAGTTCATGTGCTTCATCCCCTTTCTTTCTTTTTTCAAGGTAGGCAAACGCCCCACCCCTTTTGTAAATATGTGGCCGATCGGATGCGTAGAGCATCCCGTCGCCTTTCTGTAAATCTGTGGCCGATCGGATGCGCAGAGCAACCTGTCGCCTTTATTTTATTTTATTTTATTTTATTGATAGGTAAAGAAGAATAGATTGATCAAAAAAAGGAGAGGGTACAAAAAGGATTGTACCACCCTCAAGAGTACAAAAAAGAAGAAAGAAAAAAAGAAAGAAGTTACAGACAACTTCTTGAGTTACAAAGAATCAAAGTAGATTTCAGGCCAACTAGAAATTACATCTTGGAAAGAAGGTGTTTCGAAATCTTGAAAGACAAGACACCAAGTGAAAAGTTGATACTTTATCTTCTGTTGAATAGCAGTTGCTTAGGATATTTTGTTTTTAAAATCTCTATCATTCCTTGCAATCCAGATACCCCAAAGAATTGCCACAGAAATCATAGACCGAATTTGATATTCCTGTTTTGAGTTAAAAGCCACATTCTAAGAGAATAACATCGTAAAAATGTTATCAGGCATAGTGAAATGCCAGTTCAACTTCTGTTTGAAATGAGCCCAAACTTTTTCTGCAAACTCACAATGAAGAAAAAAATGGTTAGCTATTTCAGGTTGAGAACAAAATAGGCAGCCTAAGAGAACTTCAATGCCTCTTCCTGCTAGCATATCCCTTGTTGGTAAACTGTTATGTGGAAGAGTCTATAGGGAAAAGCAAATCCTAGGATAATATTTCAGTTTCCAGATGTATTTGAAGATGTGAGAAGAAGCAGAATCTGCAGGTTCTTGAGAAAGAGAATCATAAGTGAATTTTACAGTGAAGATGCATGTACTGCCTATCTCCCAAACAATTTCATCATCTGCATTAGGAATAAGAGAAACCAACTGCAAACTTCTTTGTAACTCCTCAAATTCAGCTCTAACTATACTGTTTTATCTTCTAGGAACTTCCAAATTCCATTGATTCTCTACTTCCTGAAAAACTTTTGAAATGGTTTTGTTCTTTGCTCTTGAAACTGTATACAAATTTGCATATTTCAAGTACAAAGGCATATCCAAAAGCCACTTGTCCATCCAGAAATTGATATTTCTACCAGATTTAACTTTAAATTTAACATGACTTCTGAAAATAAAATTACACTGCATTATACCTTTCCAAACTGATTTCCCATAAGAACATTTAAGACATATTGAAAACCAATTCAAAGGATCATACCCATACTTCTCAAACAAAATTCCCCTCCATAAGACATCTTTCTCAGTTCCAAACCTCCAGTGCTATTTGTTAAAAGAGCTTGATTAATTTTCTTGAGAGCTTTAATACCCAAAC
Organism: Papaver atlanticum; assembly: GCA_023531105.1. Taxonomy (NCBI): domain Eukaryota; kingdom Viridiplantae; phylum Streptophyta; class Magnoliopsida; order Ranunculales; family Papaveraceae; genus Papaver; species Papaver atlanticum. The sequence continues at coordinate 346,989 of JAJJMB010007708.1, forward strand.
CACCAAATTGTCTTCTTTTGCATAAAGCTGGCCATTTCACTAAATGAAGTTTCTTCTTTTCTTTATGATCATGCCATAAAAAATATCTCATGATTTTTTATATTCTCTTAGCAACTGAAGCAGGAATGACAAATAAAGACATATAATAGACAGGTAAGCTAGCTAACACACTATTGATTAGAGTTATCTTACCTGACCTACTAAGCAAAAAAAAATTCCATATTAGTAGTCTTTTAATGATATTATCAATAACTCTGTCCCATTTTTCCACTCCTCTACTTTTATCTCCAAGCGGTAATCCCATAAGTAGTTGGTAGAGCTCCAGAATAACAGCCAAGCAAAGAAGGAAACTGTGTTAGATCACCAGAATAAGCAATACCAAGGATTGTACTCTTTGCAAAGTTGATTTTTAATCCTGTGAGCTGCTCAAAAGATTAAAAAATAAATAGTCTAAGATTCTTGACTTGCTCAATATCAGCATCCAAAAAATCAAAGTGTCATATGCACATTGCAAATGACTTATAAGCTTTCCACCAATTGTAGCTTGGAAACCTGAAATAAGACCTTCTTCTTGATCTCTTTGAATCATGAAAGACAAAGCTTCTCCAACCAAAAGAAATAAGAATGGAGAAAGGGGATCTCCTTGTCTGATTCCTTTTTCTTTCTTTTTTTATTTTAAGTAACCTGCAGAAGAGCCATTAATCAAGACAGAGAATCTGAAAAACTCTACACAACATCTAATCCACTTTCTCCATCTAACACCAAACCCCATGAGAGCAAAAATTTCATCTAAAAAATCCCATTTCACATGATCAAAACCTTTTCAAAATCAACCTTAACTAGAAGACCAGGTTTACCACTTCTTTCCCTAGAATCAATAAGTTCATTTGCCACCAAAACACTATCCAAAATTTGTATTTTTTTGATGAAAACACTTTGATGAGAAGAAATCAAGTCTGGAAGAACTGCTTTCAACCTGTCAGCTAACACTTTAGAGACAATTTTATAAAATTCATGAATCAAATTGATAAGTCTCAAATCTATTATCTCCTCAATAGTTTCTTTCTTTGGAATTAAAGCTATAAAAGTATTTTTAAGCCTCCAATCAAGAAAAATCTTCTCCTGCAATTCTTTGAAAACCATCATAATATCATGTTTCAAAAATTCCCAACAAATAACATAAAATTTTATAGGAAATCCATCTGGCCCAGGAGCTTTGTCTTGTCCTAACTTCTTCATAGTTGTAAAGCATTCATCTTCAGTGACTTCTTTTTCTAGCTCATTCTTCATATCTTCTGGAATTCTATTAAAATGCATATAGTCCATATAAATTATTCTTTTGGATTGATTTTGAAAGATATTTTGAAAAATTTCCACAATACCTTCTTTAATCTTCTCTGAATCTGTTTTTTTTTTTTTTTTTTGCTAGGTCAAATTCTCTGAATCTGTTGATAGCTCTCCTTGAACCTTTATAGCCCCAATATAACTTCTTCTCCTTCTATCAGTTGCCAGTCTGTGAAAATATTTGGTGTTATCATCATGTTGCTGCATATGAGTGACTCTAGCTCTTGCTCTTCATTTCTCAGCTTTGATTACTAAAAGATTACAATATTCTTGTCTTGCTTGAACCCTTGCATCCAATTGTTCTTGTTGGTATTCTCTTCTGCATCTAAGGACAAAAAAATGTCCTCTATTCTTCTGTCAATGTCTCCATACTCTTGTTTACTCCATAATTTTAAAATTGGTTTCAACAGCTGTAATTTCTTGCAGAAAGAAAATCCAGCTCCACCTGCCACCACAAAAGAATACCAAGTAGAAGAAATAAAAGAAATGAAATTTGGGTGAGAAAACCAGTAATACTCACATCTAAATGGACCAGTACCTGTCTTCACACCTTCACAAAGAAGAGCAATAGGATTATGATCAGAGCAAGGTCTTGACAAAGCTTGTTGTATGACTCTTGGATATTGCATCTCTCATTCAGCTGAAATTAAGAGTCTATCAATTCTGCTTCTAATGTTATTAAACTGATTATTAGTCCAAGTAAATGTGGCCCCATTCAAATGTAAATCAAATAGTTTATATTTAGCAATGAACTGATTAAACTTCCTCATACCAGTAATTCCGACACCTCCAGAAGATCTCTCATGTATGAATCTTATCTCATTGAGATCACCACCTATGACCCATGGTAAATCCAAATAACACCTTACCTCAAGAATGTCCCTCCAGAACAACTTTAATTCACTTGTGTTGTTAGCATTAGGTGCATAGATTCCAGTAAAAATCCATTTAAATTTTGTATCCAAAGTCTGACACAAAATAGTTATAGAATATTGGCCTACTAAAGAATCTAGCACTTTGATTTTTGATTCATCCCAACAACACAAAATACCACCTGATCTTCCCTCAAATGGTGCATCCAACCATTTAACATTCTTATTACCCCAAATTTTCCACACAAGAAGATCATTACAATTTTGAAGTTTAGTCTCCTGACTTTTTGTTTAATGATATCTCTTCTATTGAGGTCAATTTGAAAACCCATCGCCTTTAGTGATTATAATGTCAGCCAACCGGATGTGCGGAGCAACCCGTAGCCTATAGTAATTGTAATGTCGGCCGACCAAATGCGCGGAGCAACCCGTAGCCTATATTAATTGTATGTCGGCCGATCAGAAGCGTATAGCAACTCATGGCCTATAGTAATTGTAATGTCGGCCAATTGGAGACGCGGAGCAACCCGTAGCCTATAGTAATTGTATGTCGACCGATCGGAAGCGTATAGCAACTCCTGGCCTATAGTAATTGTAATGTCGGCCGACCGGATGCGCGGAGCAACCCGTAGCCTATAGTAATTGTATGTCGGCCGATCAGAAGAGTATAACAACTCGTGGCTTATAGTAATTGTAATGTCAGCCGACCGGATGCGCATAACAACCCGTAGCATATGGTAATTGTAATGTCAGCCGACCGGATGCGCATAGCAACCCGTAGACTTTTGTAAATTTGTATGTAGCTTTATATTCAAGCGGCCTCTGGGGACCCTTGCTAGCATGGTGCCCGAAGCACATTACTCGATTTTTTTTTTTTTTTGTTGTTGTTGTTGTTGTTGTTGTATAGCCGATCATGATATTCAAGAGAAGATGATATTGATGCTTTGTGAAATTTTATAAAGTGACAACCTAAACATGCGACTGGGTGACATATCATGAAGCGCAAATATCAACATTCAAGTACACTTTAGCCTAGACATTTCATGCTTTTAATTTGCTAATTATATGAGATGGGCGTGTACAATCATAATAGCAAGGTTGATCATATGTTGCATGCTAGGAAAAAAATAAACGCGAGACAGTACAACTGTATTTAACACTTGCTACAAACTCTGGATTCTTATTTGATCAACAAATGCAAGCATGTTATTATGTGTATATGCATGCATCCGAAGAAGTAACGGATGGCATATTATTCTAGTCTTATTGCATACAAAAGTCAAGTACAATTGTGTTGTTCTTATAAGCATGCTAAATGGCAGACATAATTGCATATCAATTCAAAATACTCAAGCATATACATATCTAAGCATCCATGACTAAGGATAGCCGCGTAAGTGAGAAAACTTCACTACAACGCAAAAGGTTCAAGAGGCATATATACATAGCTGCTGATTTGCACAATCATTTATTTGCACAAGAAAGTCATACGCGTGAAGGAAAACATTTGTGAAGGAAAATCATGAAGGTAGATTTTATAGGAACATGCTAGCAATTTTAAGTACAACCTAATGTAACCGCATGAATATCCATTAATGCTACCATGCTCGTCAAATTAATCATCAAATGAAATAAGGTAAACCCGTGGAATGGGCATGCAGCCTGAGAAATGTACTAGTTCTTCATTTTAGTGAGCATTAGGTTGTAGCGAATTATTAGCATATGAAATTTAATACATATAGATCGGCGGGTATATGCTTTTTTACTAAATAGAAGGAAAAAAAACAACCTTCAAGGTTAACATTTTAACATGTATGAGAGGTGAAACTTAGAAAAACAAACGCCGATTACATGCTATTGGGAAAATGAGGACTTTAGTCTTCATACAGTATGCAAGAAAGTTATGTGGAGACGCTACATTAGTCGAGGGTCGAATCACTTTGGTAGCCAACCGCCAAAATTCAAAACAGGATAAATTGATGTAAATGTAATTCTAGATGCTCTACACATACTTAGTTAATTATCATGATGTTTTCTAGTGGCTGTCTGATTAAGTTCTTTACGCAGATATTCTAAGATCAGTATAAAGATCCCCTCCTTTTTTCGAGAATATTCACCAGATCGAAAGTCACTTTTGTTAGCGTAACATTTACCTCTTGACAAAGTGTGTTAGACTTTCCTGTGGTCCAAACCCTCAAGTCCTTTGATGATGAAAACAGATGGGAGTTGTTATTTTGTTATAGACTTGTTGAATAAAGCCACGTTGGTGTAATTTAACATAGTTGCAAATTAAGGCTGGGTCAGCGCCGATGTACTCAAATGACGCTGTTAAGGCTTATATTGGCTGCAGGTTCTGTTTTATCAGGGATGACTACAGTCCTGGATGCGCGGCGGTTGGAGCTGAAGCGCTCTTCAGTGAGTGACATACTTAGTCGTCAGCAATTCCTGGTAGCTAACCTGTGTCCACATTAACCGCTTAAGAATGTGTAAGACAATTGTGACTTCAGGAGTATAGAATACAGTGATATATATCTTGCAAAGATGTTCATCCACAAGGGATATGCCATAAGAAGTTGTTAATGCTTGATTAGAGTTATAATGAAGGTTTCTAAACATGTGCAAAGATTAAGTAGGCTCGAATAAACTCCTGTCAGGCTCAACTACAATTTCGTGATACGAAAGAAAAATGTAAACAAGAGGAGTGAGAACTTGGCCTTACGGGAATTCGCTAATGTTTTGCGGGAAGTTCTTGTCTAGCAGCTGGTAGTCCGAAGGAATAAAGAGCAATAGGCTCCTAGCGGCAACAATAGTCAATATTTTAACCATCACTTCATAGTCGTGCTGGGAAAGGATCTTCACTAGTCTCTACCACCAACAATTTAAGCCTCCAACATCTCCGATACATCATCCCAGCATCACCAAAGTACACAACCAATCGCAGCAACTTTCGTTAGACTTAGCCGTTGGCCCAGCTCCAAACGATCATACACTCAGGAATTCCTAGCTGCAATTACTCATTTCTCTCATATGCAACCACAGGATCAATCAAGACTCGATTCGAGAGACTTTCATAACTAATTCTGAAACAGGGAGTCAAGCTTAAATGAGTTATTGAAGTTCAAAAATTGAACACTATTACTTGGGCGCAATCAGGAACTGAGGCAATTTTCAGTCCTAGCTACCACAATTATTTATACACAGACTTAACGCAAATTATATGGAAATCAGAAGTAAATTAAGATAAAAGCCTCATTACTCAATGCGATCTTCGAATGAATCTGCATTTCAAAACCAAAATTCTGACTATGTCAACAATCCCAAGTTCGTTTTGCTTTGTAAAAAAAAGGGTTTGATGGGTAATGATTGTACACAGTACAGGACGTAGAGGGTACAGATAGAGTAAGATAGGAGAGAGATACCAGTTCCAGGAAGTAGGACACAGTTTTCCACAATGATAACCACTGAGTCTCTCTGTGGAGAGCAGACCACCTTTTATAGACATTTCCTAAAAGAGGAATATCAGCTGTGTGTCCTTTCCTATCTCTTTTGGGTAACCCCCTCTCCTAGCAACCGTACATGTGTCCTTCTAGTCTTCCTTCTAGAAGCTTCCTTCTTTCCGGCCTTGCACGTGTATTCCACTAAGAGGAAGCTCTGTCTCCAACCCCCTTTAGGATAAAGGGGACATCCTTTCCTCCCCTCCTAAGAGGGAGTTATGTTTCCAGCCACCTTTAAGATAAAGGGGACCCACTTTCCCGTCCTTCTCAGTTTGGACTACTCCAGCATGTGTTGGTGGCCCTTCTGCACGTCGGCTCATTGGGTGATACATATGCTAATATCTCCCCTTGGTATTTTCCAGGTATCTACATTAAGTCCCCTGGCTGTTTGGACAAGGCGTTAGTCTTCTAAACAGCCTTACTACGCGCTTTCCTGAGAGCAACACTCCTTCGTAGGTACCCCGGGTTCGAGACTTGCATGTTGATGCAAGTCCCCTTGTTCGAGACTCTTTTAACTTTTGCATCTGCTACAAGTCCCCTTGCTCGAGACCCTTCGAAATGTGCACCTGCCACAAGTCCCCTAGTGCTCCTGATCTTTTTGGGCGCTTTTTTGTTATCAAACTTTTAGTATTTTGCATAGAGCCCTCCTTTTGATTCTCTCTTTACTTCAAACTTACCATCATGCCTGAGGCAAGTCCCCTGGTCGTCCCCTTTTCTCCTAATTCCATTTCCTGTTATTCTCTTCTTAGGAGGTTTCCTTGAGTACTTTACACGTGTCTTTATTTGGGGAGTGGAGAAGAATGAAGACGAAACGGTTCCTCTTCTGATTTCCCATCTCTTCTTTGAAAAGACGTTACAGTTACCGGTAGTTGCGCCCTTTCAAGACCCTTCCCCTTTTGAGTCTATATATACTCATACGTCACTATTAACGTTTATTCATTCTTTTCTTCTTCAAGGTTCTCTCTCTTTCTCCAAAACTTCCTACTAGCGCTTAAACCTCTTATCAGCGCCTTCTATCCTTCCTTCTCATGAGAGACCAAGGCAGATCAGCGCCTAGCCATCCTTCCAGCGGTGAGGATACATCGGGTGAGGAAGAACATTACACCACACCGCTTCTATCAGAAACTCAACGTGCTCTTCCTCATGGTAAAGGTAAAGACTTCGCTGCTATATTTTCTAAAAGGAACGAATCTGAAGCCGATCAAAGCGAGGATGATCCAGATGACGCCACTGATTTGACTACCATGCTTGACACTGATCAGAACGAGGCCGATCCAGGCGGCGCCGCCCTCTTGGATGATGAACTTTTCCAGCGGGTTAGAATGCCAACTAATTTTCGTCCTCCTGTTACAAGCGGTGAAACAAGTGAATGGCTTATGACAGAGGAGGTTGTCGACCCGCTCCTACTTCCTGTCACTGCTAATCTTTGACTTCGTTTGGCGCGTGGATACTTCATGTTTCCTCAGATCTCCTTCTTATCTTTGGCAAAACCTTGCCTGGAATGATCTCCATGGATAGATTACATTCTTTCCATTCCCTACTGTCGTAAGATGATCATCAAGCTGAACTTGATGGAGGCGCTTTCTTTTTCTCGATATCGGCGGTTAACTCGTAACAATAAGGACTTGACTCGTTTGTTTTTCAGGTGGATTCCTTTGGGCCATACCTGTATTTTCGCGTAGGGGGAGGCCACTCCTACCTTGGAAGATGTTGTCTCTTTGACTGGGCTCCCTCTTCATAGAAGTCATGACTTCAAGGACGTACGCTGTAACGGCGTGTTGAGCAAAGAGGATGAAGAGATCCATCGCTTTCTAAAGAAGGCGCGATTGGATTCTAAGAAGCATCTCAACACAGTTGGTTCGTCATCCACGTCTAAACCTCCCTCAAAGCGCTCAAAGAGGAAGGATCCCGATGGCGCTGCTCCCTCTAAAGGGAAGAAGGCGCTGACTGCAGAGGAAGTGGCCAAGGCTTCTAAGGCTCCCCGATAGCCTGCCCGGCGTGCGACTTTGAATATGTGGGTCAAGATGTGGGCGCCTCATTTGGTAGGTGAGTCAGAGTGGGATCCGCCAACACCGCCTCCTGGTGCAGGTCATCGACATGAGTTGGCCGCTTTCTTATCGTACTGGTTATCTCACGAAGTATTTAAACATTCTCCCAATGATACAGTTAGAGATGATTTAATGGTCATGGCGATGTTAATGTCATGCGGCATATCGTTCCCCTTGGCGTCCATGTTCCTTGGGGGTTTATATCATCATTTGGATCTGCTAACTAGCGAAATCTTGAAGGCGAACAACACTAGTTATAAAGTCGAGACATATGTCCCGGCTAACTTTCTCCAGATGTGGTCATGGGAGCATTACCGCACCTATCGGTCAGAGGTTGTTGAGTTGGATTTCGAGGGTGAACGTATCATTGTTGCTGAGGATGTAGTAAGCAGGTAATTTCTTACCCTATTTCTTATCCCCGGACCGCTCTGTATGACAAGGTGACAGCCAAACCATCAGTCCGCCTAGACCCTTTACTGGACGATCTAAAAGAGTTCACCTTTCGTCCTTATGACGATTGTGAGAGCGTGGAAAATTCTCATAGATTTGCTTCCTTGTTTCCGGAGGATTATGTGGATACTCAGTTGGAAGTCCCCTCTTATGATGCGTGTAACCTCGTGGCAGCGGTCATTCTGGGGTATCTGCCTGGTTATTACAAGGGTGAGTTCTACGCGGAAGCTTATAACCTCAACCGCGTGGCTCTACAGGATGGATTCGACCAAGGTATAAGTTCTTTTCTTCTTCCTACTTGTTGCGTCGACCTTCAGCAAGTGGAGGAGAATTTTATGCGTTTCGTTTTTAAGAATGGCTAGCCATGCTTTTGTCGTCCCACTTTCAACCCTTTGAAGGCTCCACAAGTTGGTCGTGAGCTGAAGGTCACTCATCAGTGGTGTTTATATTGTCTTAAAGAAATGGAGAATATTCACAGCGCTTTGTTATCAGATATTATGGTGGTTCTTCCTACGGATCCGCCAGAACTACATCACTTGGGACGTTTCAAGCTGCCTCAGGATGTCATGCGTCTTCATAACCTTGGTTTCAGCGCCAAAGGAAAGCGCTCAGATGATCCCACTCCTCGGAGTAAGACTAGGTCCAAGCAGCCCATGGCTTCAATGATTCAAGAAACTGTCCGCAGCTTATGTGATTCTTTACCGCAAGAGGCTCAGGTATTGGCTTTCGTTTTGCCCGTCTTGAATGTCTTGTCTTCCTTTCCTTTTTTTTTTTTTTTGTATAATCAATCCGAAATATTCATTACGTTGCCATCCCATTTTAGCCGAATGTCCCACTGCATGGTCCCCTGAGGCTGTTTGCACATGAGTGGTTAAGGATTAATGTTTGTGATTTTCCTCAGAGATTCGCTGAGAGGCAGCGGCGCCGTGATTCAGGAGTGGTCCCAATTCCTCGTTTTCCTAGGTCTCCCCCTCATCGACCTTCTGATAAGGGAGTATCTTTCCTCAGAGAGCGTTCTTCCAAAAGCAATGTGTCACAGCAGGAAGAGAGCCGTGGCTCGGGTTTGCCTTCACGCCCAGCTGTTTTAGAGTTACCCGTTATGGCTTCTCGAGGTCAGGTTCAAGCTTTTCCTAGTCAACAAGCTGATCGAACACTGGGGCAACCGGGTATTTTGTCTTTTCCCTGGACACCTGTCCGTCTATTTGTCATTTATTCTGTTTGTTGGAACATTCCTTACTATATATATATATATATAGATAGATAGAATTAGATCGCCCCTGTGTGTTTCATTATATTCTCTCCTTTTTTTAGGAGGTCGTTGCAGCCAGTATGTTAGTCGCGGCGCTTCTAGTACGAGTTCTTCTTCTTATGTACTCGTTCCCGCACCTCAAGGCGCCATTGATCGTCAATCTTCAGTAGCTCTTCAGGTAAGTTTAAAAAATCTAATTATTTTAATTTTAATTAATTTTTTTTTTATTATTATTATATCGGGTCTTGTCTTGCAGTGTAGGGAGGAGATATTCCAAAGCATGGTCAAAATGATGGCAAGGAAGGCAATGAAAAATTTAAGAGGAGCAGGACGCTGCCGCGTCCGCAGAGCGACATACCTCAACCGATCACCCCAAGAGGTTCTATTAGTAGAGGGCGGCTCAAACCTTCATCCTACATTCCTTATTGAAGGCAAACCCGTCAAGCAGGATGCAGTTCGTCATGGTGAAGAGTATGTCTCTGTGTACGGGTTCTGGGTCCCCCCTCGCTACGAGGCTTTGTATGTTCAGATCATGTCCGAGCATGGTCATATCGGGTCTGACGCGGTCCTGCCTGAAGCCAATGTCATTACATATTTTACTCTGGTTGTTTTGGACGTGGTGAATGAGATGGCGGATGACGAGGATCACCCATCTTCTTCTCAGCTACGGGGTTGGCGTAGGGTGATTGACAATGCGGCCAGGATGATGTTCAATGTGGGGGTGGTTGGACGCTCTTTGGCAGGAGGCGGATACTAAAGCGAATTCTCGCCGCGCTCAGCTGCCGAGTATCATTGAAGGACATAGGAAGCGTATTGTTGATATTGCAGCTTCTGTGGAAGAGTTTAGAGCAACTCAAGACCGCTTGATTCAGGAGTCTGTCGATGCAGCTGAGGGGATTCGTAAAGCTAACGCTATGCTTGAAGCTGAGCTACAGTTCTTAGATGAAGCTGAGGAAGAGTTGGGGAGAGAAATTAATTCCTGAGTGTTTTTATTTCATCTGCTTTCTTCTTTGTGTTTTGATGTTTCTTTGGGTTGTTTGTGACTTTTGCGCCTACTGGCGTGTACTTTCATTTTATTCAGTTAATTAATGGTTTGCATTTATGATGCCTTGAATGGATTGCCTTGGGGGTCTTTCATTCCTTATTTATGTATAAGCAATTGTATCCCCCCCCATTTTAGGTAGTAATCTCTTAGATTAAATGTCGACCTCTACTCGCTTACTGTTAGAGATTTCCTTGTTGAGGCGGCTTATAGCAGTGTTGCCTATGATTTCTCAATATTTTGAGCGTGATCACGCGGACGCGCATGGTCTATTGATGGATGTGGAATTGCAGATTTCGAGCATCAGAGTGGCTGGTGGGAGCACCCCTCTCACCCTGACTTTGGAGCGTTCTTATTTTAAGGAGCGTCGTGTCTCCTCAGGGTTGTCTTTGATAGAGGTTTCATCGTCTAGGCTTGCTATTAATGTTACCTTGTCATCTGCTTTGAACGAATTCAAAGACTTGGACACGTGTCCATAGTGGTTGGCGTAATAAATGTTGTTGAGATTTGTATATTTATGTATGTGCATGAGTGTCATTAGCTAGGTTTCATTTTGTTTCTGTTTTTATTTCTTTATTAATGTCTCGTGGTCAGAATACCGTAGAGTGGGTATTGGCATTACCGGCGCCTCCCCTTGATCCGCGCGCAGGGATATTCCAAGATGAGATCCGCTGTTTAGAGCGAATTAGAACCGAGTGCGTGAACGCGCTGGTCAATTGTGAAAGGCGCTTGGAGGCTGTACGTTGTGAGTGGTCTGATTGTGCAGATACTTATTGAACAATGTTTTGGGGACTAGCCCAAAACAGTGGGGGACTACTTTCTTATTCAAATGTCCACCCAAAATTTTAAGGGGTGTCCTAAAAGATTAGGGAAGACTAATCTGCCCTTATCCTAATTAAGGTTATAACTAATCCTAATAACCCACTAATTTAACCACTACCCACTAATCTAACCCCTAAATAAAAACCAAAAATCAGTTTTAAAACACATTTTTTTTACTCTCCTCTTCTTCTTCTTCTTCTCCTCTTCTTCTTCTTCTTCTCCTCTTCTTCGTATACATCGTCGATTTGAAAAAATTCATCGTCGATTAATCAATTTTATAAAACAATGCGTTCTAAGCAGACACCAAGAATTCCAGGATTGAGTCCGGGTCTGGCTAGCATAGCGAATCTCCCAAATCAATTTGAAGTTGATAAACAACTTCAAGCAAAGTTGGGAGACGAATTGAAGCATCAAACATCAACCAAGGAGTCTGATTCCCTCAAAATGAAAATCCGCAGGTAATTTCCTTCGTACCCATTCCTTTGAATCATTTTTTGTTGAAGAAATCATCAAAAACCACTGAAAATGAAAGTTACAGTAGAGATTTCGGCTAGGAGAAAAATTTAAAACCCTAGAATTTGGTAACCGAACTTTGAATATGAAGAACAGTTCGGCGAATTAGTAATTTTAAGGTAACCGAACTATGAAGTTCGGTAAGCTCGCAAAAAAAAAACGTAACCGAACTCCTTCTTTATATGAAAAATTTGAGTTCGGTTTAGTCGATAAATTTATATAGGTAACCGAACTTTCAATATGAAGAACAGTTCGGCCAATTAGTAATTTTAAGGTAACCGAACTATGAAGTTCGGTAAGCTCGCAAAAAAATAACGTAACCGAACTCCTTCTGTATATGAAAAATATGAGTTCGGTTACCTCGATAAATTTATATAGGTAACTGAACTTTGATAAAATATAGTTCGGTTACGTCGCACTTTCTATGTGGTAACCGAACTTTGATCTGTCACATACAAACTTGTAGTTCGGTTACCTCTCAACTTATACCAGATAACCGAACTTTAGCCTGTTAACATTGTGTGTTTGATGTAATCCCATGTTCATCTTTATTTGATAAGACAATATTCTGTTTAGGTAATAATGTGGTTTTCATTCATTAGGAACAAAGGGAAAAAATCTAATCCCCACGTAGACGAAGATTTGAGAACTCCAACACCTCGCGGTAGGATACATCTGGATTTCCGAAACCGTGGTACCAAAAATGCAAAACATGGAGGGGGATCATTACAGGAAGTCAATCAGGAGGTGATGGAGAATACAATTGATAATGTTATTGAAGAAGAGAATGATGATGAAGAAGAGCAAGGAAATGAAGAGGTTGAACAACAAAGAGAACATGTTGAGAATGTAGAGAAAGAAGAACAAGGACAGGGCAAAGAAGGAGAAGGACAAGAGGAAGAGAAGGATGATGAAGAAGAGGGAGAGGAAGAAGAGGAGGGAGAGGAGGAAGAGGAGGAAGAGGAAGAAGAGGAGGAAGAGCAAGAAGAGCAAGAAATTGTTCCTGTTAAAGAGAAAAAGAAGCCGAAGCCGCCTTGTGATAGATACTCACACATTCCCCCTGATAATTTGTGTTTGCCACCAGTGAACCCAACTTATGGTACTCCAAATGATGGAGGGGCCACCTTGTTTGGCTACAAACACTCATGGGCTGCGAAGATCTATGCGACAAAGGTATTCTTTAAGTTCATTTTTACCTAACAAAATGTTTTTTTTGGGACATGTTTTGTCAAGTATTAATAATGTTATGTTTTTTTCGTAGGATCATAATGATGCAGTACGTCTTATTCGGCGTCAAAAGGCGTCCAAATGGGATCTATCTTTGGAGTGTGACGATTTTCAGTGTGTTTTATGGAGAGCTATAGAGGATGCACATGCGGATTTTGACGTTGTTGCCGTATCCGCATTTCTCGAGAGGTACTATCCCGAGACATATACAATTCATCTTCCATTTGGCGAGATAGGAATTACTCCCGACGATTGCTCGAGAATAACCGGCTTACCAGTGGAAGGTAAATGTCTTCGAGAAGGCTACAACCCCTCGATGCATTATGAAGCTCTTGAAGAATTGGCTCTAAAATGTCTAGGATGGGATGCAAGAAAGGCTCAATGTGAGTTTAGACGTTCTGTGAGGTCCCCTAAACGTGGCGATGGGTATAATCCAAGAGAAACAAATGGAGCCTTTAAGAAGAGGTTGAAGAAATTCAAGTTGGTAAAGTTGAAGGAAGCCTTTGGAGGGACAAGAAAGAAGGTGGAGAAAGGAAAGTTGGTGATGGACCAGGAGACCCTTAGGCATCATGTCACCGCTTATTGGTTATATCAGCTAGGAACCGTCATTTTCCCAGACACTTCTGGAAATAGGGTGGATGCACATTATCTACAGTTTTTGGAGAATCTCGATGAGATTAACCAATACTCTTGGGCCACTGGGGTGCTTGCTTTTGTTCTAGGAGAGATGAGCAAAGGGTCGAGGATTAAGACAAATCAAATTGGAGGTTACTTAACTCTTATTCAGGTAACTTTCTACATTGTTAGTTAGCAAATTATTCCCCAAAATTTTCTGCTTTCAAATAAATTTTCATGTATGTGGTTAATATTTTCGCATTTTCGCATAGGTTTGGATTTATGACCACTTCCCTTCATTGGGATTGGCTAGGGAAAAGACAGCTTATCCCTATGATGAACCTACAGCGGGAAAATGGTTGTTTTTGGACGCACAAAAGAAGTCTAAAGAAGAGCAGTTGACTTCGTTGAGGGAGAAATTGGATAAACTTACGGTGAACGATGTGGTATTTCACCCATACGCCGTACCCGATGATGTCCCTATAGATGAAGAAGATATGAATGGTTTCTCTACCGTCTCGGCATACTATGGACCAATTTGTTATCCTAATGGCTACGCAATATATAATCCAAGGAGAATACTAAGACAACTTTGTTGTGTCCAAATGGATCCCGGCGTGGAGAATGAAAATTTCAATTTGGTGGTTCAAGGAACAAAGAACACCGAGAAATATTTTGTTCCAAAACATGAACCAACTCCTACGGTAGGACATTGGAATGCACTTCGTAACTACTACTTACCTTTAGGTGATTGTGTACCTTGTGGTGGAGATGTAAATGCATGTGATGAAGATTATACGGGATTTTATCAAGAAATTAGTCATCCTTTTGTGATAAATAGAGAACAACAAGCTAAGACTGATAAGGCGAAGGGGAAGGCAAAGGAGAGGGAGGCTAAGAGAGGTCAGAAGGAGATGCCTATTTGTGGAGAAGAAGCAAAAATGTTATGGGATAATGTGGTAAGAAAATGTCTTCTCTTATACTTCCTTGTTGTTTGAAAGTATTGAAAATATATTTACTTATGCTTAAAATTGGAATCAGGTGAAGAAGGGTACGAAATTATTGAAGAAATTGATGGCTAAAATCCGCAGTGGAGAGCCGATGTCGACTAAGGAACAAACCTACTACTACGGCGAGTGGGAGGGTCTTATAACTAAAAGAATGATGGAGCCAAGTAGGTCTAAGCAATTGAAGAGGGGTCGACAACAAGGAGAATGTTCAAGTCGCGCCATGGAGGAAACCGGACGAGTAGATGAAACCCCAAGTGATGAGGAAGTTCAACCTAAAACTCGTGGTAAACAAGGAAGTGGTAAAAGGGTTCGTCGTGGTGGTCGTTAGTGATTTCGTATGGTTTTAGTTTCAAAAAACTTATTAGTTATGGATTTCGTAGTTTGGTATGTATAACAACTTTTATATTTGTTTTAGAACCTTGTTTTTATATGGAATAAATTTTGAATACAGGATTTTTTTCGGCAACCTGAAATTTAAACACAGGAGAGTTCGGTAACCTGTAACTAATTAATGGTTGCCGAAGACAGAGTTCGGTTACCTCGCAACATTTAATCTGGTTGCCGAAAACTCCCCTGAGGCTTCAACTTAAAAGTTCGGTTTTCTAAATTTCTAGCTTGTAACCGAACTTAATTTTCGGCGAACAGCTAAATACTACAAGGTTGCCGAAGACAGAGTTCGGTTACCTCGCAACATTTAAACTGGTTGCCGAAAACTCCCCCGAGGCTTCAGGTTAAAAGTTCGGTTTTCTAAATTTCTAGCTTGTAACCGAACTATAAAGTTCGGTTAGGCAAGTATTATATCAATGGTAGCCGAAACTTTCTCTGAAGACTCATATATAACATGAGTTCGGCAAACTGTATTTTTTCACCAGGTAACCGAACTTTAGTTCGGTTACCTGTACAAAAATACAGGTTGCCGAACTATTATCTGTCAACTCAATAGAATACTAGCATTATCTCGATAATGAATACCACACTTCAAAAAACATAGTATTACATTGATAAGCATACTTAGTTACATTGCATGTGTCATTTAATCATCATCAAGTGAAATTCGACCTTCATGTACAATTTCGTCAGATTTCGACAAAGCTTTCCAAATCTCCATGTTATGCTCATACATAATACACCAACCCAACATTATATTGTAGTTAAAGGCAGGCCAAAAAGAGTTTCCGGATATTGGAGGCAGTGGACAATCGGGTTTTAAACGAAGGCCTATAAAGTGGTTGTTGTTAATCAATGCCATCACACATCTCCTTCGTTTGAGTTGCTCGACACATACGGTTGTTTTCGGGGTGAAGGTGAAACTAGCATATTTTGAGAAATAATGAACCACACAATTAAAAGCCTCGGCGATTAAGTGTCCACATATAGGTATGCTCATCCAATAATCCCTTGTGATCGGATGGCCCCCATGAAGACGACGTTGATACTTAACAAATTGCTCATTGAGACTACCCACCCCATCGCACAACATTGTCTTGTAAAATGCCGGATTTTCCTTTAGTTTGGACAACAACCTTTGCCTTATATGAGTGATTGCACATCCATTATTTAGCTTTGCACCTTCGATGAAAGGCCCAAGTTGCTGATTGACAACATGAAAACCACAATTACCATCCGGAGGAACGTCTTCGGTGGATATAACGTATTCTCGAATGTATAGAGGTAGATCATTCAAATAGTCTTTATTTGGAGCATCAAGCTTCACGTCTAGGGAAGATGGTTGAATAGGGCAAATTAGAGACTTAAGCTTCACGTCGCCGGAAGATGGTTGGCTTGGTTGAGATGGACACAGCGTACCTTTTTTCTTCAAATCTCGCTCACTTGTTTCGCCTTTCTCCTCAATACTCCTACCCCTTTTCTTGGTTTGCTCCAAGTATATTTCCGCGGTATACTCATGGGCCGATGGATCTCTAGTAAATGGGGTTTGCTCACTTTTCTTCTTACGTAACACCTTTGCATATTCTCTTAGTTGTTTTTTAGTTTCTTTTTTGCTTGGCCTACCTTTGCGTTTGCCTTTTGACGGTTCATAAACATTCTCCGAAGTTTGTGGATATATGATTTTCCTCATGTCATCCCAAAATATTTGTTTTTGGAGCTTGTTCATGCCACGATACATCTCTAGTACGGTTCTACCCATGTCGTTATCACCAAACTCCTCTCCGGCTTCTTCTCCCTTTGGAGGAGGGATGAAACTTAGATGCTTCCAATATGGATCAATGTCGCTTAAAGGGATTACGCCATGCTCGTAGTTGATTATCATATGGCGACAAGGGAGTCCCATAGACTTCATCATGTTACATACACACACCTCATCCCTCTTGGTTTCCCACTTATCAATCAACTCGACTTCTATGATCAACAACTTCATACATTGGCGAGATACGTTGTAATGGATTCCCTTGAACAATGGGTGGTCGGCGTATTTTCCGGTCATTTTGAATATACGGCTTTTTTGGAATTTCTCTTTAATTCTATCAATGTCGCGCTTGAAGTAATTATCCATAGCATTCTACACGGTTACGAAATTATCAACACATCCAAAGAGATTCTTCTTCAACCGATGGTGAGCCGACTCTACTAAACTTGTCGCTTGATTTCCCAAGTGTTTATATTGGTTGGTATAGGCATTAACGAACCTCTCTTTGTGTGGTTCCAACCATTGGCGAAGAACATACGATACAACACCGGGATAATCGGGAGTATCCCAATGGCCGATAAACTCCGCAAGATTTAGATGATACTCTTCCTCGGTAAGAGACCAACACAATGATTCCCATTCACTGTTGAAAGCAACCCACTTAGCGTAATTTAGAGCGTATTGTTTTTCAACTTCCTCTTTTGCATCCGCTCGTTCATGTTCCGGTAGCATCTTAATCTCTTCATATCCTTTTTTCTTGGGTGGACAAATTATTGGCTTGCACCTATTGATCAAATTACACCATATATGGAATGTACAAAGCATATTGTGTGCTAATGGAAACAATACCTCTATTGCATTCATCAATGCGACTTCATTGTCGGTCACTATAACCCCGGGAATATCATCACCTCGGAAGATTGCCTTAACTTGTTGTAGTGCCCAAATGTAACTAGGTTCTTGCTCGTCTCTTAAAAAACAAAACGCCACGGTAAACGGTGACTGCGTCGAAGTACGCCCAACAATATTCAACAATGGCATCTCGTACTTGTTCGTCTTATAAGTATAATCCATTATGAGAACTTCATGAAAGCATTGAGCCAATTGAACACTCGTTGGATGCGCAATGAAGAGTTGTGTTATCTCTCCGTCCGAATCCACATCCTTTTGAACCGCGTAGTCTTTCTCTTTGGCCAAAAAATACAATTGTTGCATCACTTGTCTATCTCTCCATTCCTTCTTTCTAATTGTCACTATTGCATTATAAATGGTGGACAAAGATGAGTGGTTATCCTTGTTATCCTCCTTTAGTATTTAGAGCATTTGAATCGGTGAAAGATCCATTTTCCTCATTTTAGCTACCTTGTCCATCTCTTCAGGAGTTAGCTTGGCCGCCATGAAATGTCCTTCAAGATGCTCCGGACGAGGGTGGTTATGACAACCTTCCATAACCTTGTAGAGAACCCATCCACCCAATTCTTTGTTGTAATTAAATGCAAACTTGAATGGGCATTTAATCTTCTTTGAGAAAGTTTTGTTCTTCCTATTTGTCTTTCCTTTATAAACATAACCCTTCCTCTTGTGGCTTTTATCGGGATCACCGCTTCTCTCACAAACCATTTCAAAGCGGGTTTTGGTCTCTCTCCCATTCAATACTAATACGCACATGTCTTTTAGTGCATGTTGTGTAGCCCAACTCTTTGCCTCTAAAGGACTTTTGAATACCAAGTCATTCATGTAGTGATGGGACGTGTCATCGTACAAAATATCAACAGGGGTAGGTTGATTTTCCATTGGTTCTATTGGATCAGATGCAACCTACGAGTAATAGCACAACGTCAATACCAACTAAAAATAAGAAATACTTATATTTTCGGCAATGTAAACATAATATGCGATCCTGCCGAACAAAAAGTTCGGTTATGAAAAAACATTTGCGATCTTGCCGAACTTGTTCTTTGGATATTTCAAAACTATAGTTCGGCAACATAATTAATACAATCGACTAAACCGAACTATAGAGTTCGGTTATCTAATCAATGAAGGTGATTTGCGAGCTTGCCGAACATATAGTTCGGTAATAAAGGGACTAAACTCGACTCAACCGAACCATTAACTGTATTCTCTATAAAATTAGTTCGGCAACGTTTTCTGGAAAAAGATAACCGAACTCTCAAAAAACTCCATTAAAACAGAGTTCGGTTACCTGCGTATGCTGAAATGAGTAACCGAACTGCACATACAGGAGAGTTCGTCTAACTTTTTGGGAGAATTGCTAACCGAACTACTATCACCTAGCCGAAATTTCTTCCTGAAATTTTCGATTTGGCCTATTTTTTCCACAATTCAAGCTACATTAACTAATTTTGAGACATACCTGAGTAACCATAACTTCATATTCTGGTTGTGGCTGATAAAATTCATCATTTGGGTCGTTAGCTTGAGTTTGGGGAAAAAAGCATTCATCCTCTAAGAAATAACTCATACCCGGATCGTTAGAAGTGTTGACAAATAGTTTAGGAGATGAAGGAGGTTCTGATTCTGAGGAGGAGGTATCATCACATGAATCACTCATATCATATTTACTAAACTCAAAATAATTTTTTTTGGGTTCTTCTTCCCTATTTTTCTTCATCTTTTCTTCTTCTTCTTCTCCTTCTTCTTCATCTCATTCTAACAAAACTATCCTATTAATAACTCACTAATCACTAACTAATCACTAATTAATCATTACACTAACACTAACTAATCTAACTAATTTAATTACCAAGGGTAAATTTGGTATTAAAAAAATTATTAGATAAGGGGTGACCCAAAAATACTTCAAATATCCACCTCAAAACTTTAAGAGTAGTCCCCCACTGTTTTGGGCTAGTCCCCAAAACAGCGTTCTACTTATTACATGGCATGCACTGGCACTATTTCTCAAGACGCTTTTAGGAAGGTAGATCGTCACTTTAGGGAGGCTGGGATTGCCCGGATGAACGCGCATGAGGCGTTGAAGGGTGCCCGTGGGAGCTTGTCTATGGTAGAGGAGGAGATAGCCAAGTACAATGCCATGTTTGCCAGTCTTTAGGGGTTTTTTTTTTTTTTTTTTAGGCTATAAGTATGCGTTCTTGGTGGTGTTATTTCTATTATGGGATTTGTTTTCAAAATGTCTTTCATTCAGCTGTCAGCAGAATTCAGACGCTTGGAACTTATGATGAGCGCGCTTCGTGTCGCCTTTGATCATTTTGTCGACGAGCATAGGCGTTGTCAATTGCTTGCGGCGAGCACCGACCAAAGTTTACAGGAGGCCATAAAAAGGGTCCTTATCATTTCATGAGAATCGACGTCAATGTATGGAGCAGGTGGATTCCCATTATGACTGTTTTGTGAAAGTCTTCTCTGTGATGAGCGTAGTAGACGAGGTGTTATCAGACATCCGGTGGGTGCTTAGTGTATTTTCTTAAGTGTACAGCGTTATGAGAAATGTTATCTATATTCTTGTTTTATTGAAGTGATCCCCCCCCCCCCCCTAAAAGAGGCTAAGGATCAGGCGCTTTAAGGAATCATAAGTGTCTCCCCTCCATATATTTTTTTAGACATGCCTAAAAGAGGCTAAGGATCTGGCGCTGAAGCGCTTTTAGGGAAGTAAAAGTAGTTCTCCCCTTCCCTTTTTTTTTGACATGCCTGAAGAGGCTAAGGATCAGGCGCTGGAGGCGCTTTAGGGAAGCAAAAGTGTCTCCCCAAATTTATTTATTTTTTTGACATGCCTAAGAGAGGCTAAGGATCTGACGCTGAAGCGCTTTTAGGGAAGAAAAAGTGTTTCTCCTTTTTCTTTTCTTTTTGACATGCCTAAAAGAGGCTAAGGATCAGGCGCTGAAGCGCTTTTAGGGAAGCAAAAGTGTTCCTCCCCTCTTTTCTTTTTTGACATGCCTGAAGAGGCCAAGGATCAGGCGCTGGAGGCGCTTTTAGGGAAGCAAAAGTGTCTCCCTCATATTTTTTTTGACATGCCTAAAAGAGGCTAAGGATCTGGCGCTGAAGCGCTTTTAGGGAAGCAGAAGTGTCTCTCCCCATTTATTGTTTTTTGACATGCCTAAAAGAGGCTAAGGATCTGATGCTAAAGCGCTTTTAGGGAAGAAAAAGTGTTTCTCCCCTCTCTCTTTTTTACATGTGAAAAAGCGGGGGTCTAACAACATCACCCAATATTTCGCTTAGCAATCTGTATGGACTAACTCCAATATACTTTTAAGAAAATCAACTAGACAGTCAGACTCAATCTTAATAAAAAGTATATAAAAGAGTTATATCTCAATTTCTCGATTCAATCATCACTCAAACAAATATAAATCTGCTAGCCTAATTGAATACAAGAGAAATAACTTGAACGGTACCAAAGACCAATGTTCAAGGATCAATCAATTTCAATCAACAACCAAAGGTTTGGATTTACCAATTGATCGATACAACGCACAACCTGTGATATTTCAATTATATAACAAAATATAATGCGGAAAAGAAATAACACAAACACCATAAGTTTTGTTAACGAGGAAATCGCAAATGCATAAAAACCCCGGGACCTAGTCCAGATTGAACACACATTGTATTAAGCCGCTGCAGACACTAGCCTACTACAAAATAACTTCGGTCTGGACTGTAGTTGAACCCCAATCAATCTCATACTGATCCAAGGTACAATTACGCTCCTTACGTCTCTGATCCCAAGAGGATACTACGCACTTGATTCCCTTAGATGATCTCACCAACAACTAAGAGTTGCTACGACCTAAAGTCGAAGACTTTAATTAACAAATATGTATTACACAGAAAAGTCTACAGGAATTAATAAATCTGTCTCCCACATAAATACCTATGATTTTTGTTCCGTCTTTTGATAAATCAAGGTGAACAGGAACCAATTGATATACCGGACTTATATTCCCGAAGAACAGCCTAGAAATATCAATCACCTCATAATAATCTTAATCGACTAGCGAAACAAGATATTGTGGAATCAAAAACGATGAGATGAAGGTGTTTGTGACTACTTTTCTATCTTGCCTATCGGAGAAATTAATCTCAAGCCAATCTTACGATTGTACTCAAATACAATAGAAACAGCAAGATCAGATCACGCAACTACAGAGAAAATAGTTGGGTCTGGCTTCA